>JAFBJQ010001037.1:476657-727932 GCA_016785345.1 Trinectes maculatus
ACCTCCACAGCACAGCTAGGCTACTCTGCCTTGTGTTTACTTATGTGAAATGGACTGCTGGCGGGGGGTGCAGCGGCAGCCGGTAAGGAGATGCACACCATAGTAAACTCTTATTGTAGGGTGGTGTTATAGCGACATCTAGTGGCACAATGTATGCACAATGGCCCAATGAATGTATGTTCCAACTAACGTCAAAATTCGGTTACGACACATTTTCAGGAACAGATCTCCGTCGTAACACGAGGACCCCCTGTATGTACAAATCTTGTTTTCTAATTAAAATTTGCGGGTGCGGCTTTTATACAGGTGCGCCTAATAGTCCGGAATTTACGGTACTATTTGTCACTGCCTGCAATGAAGACAGGTGGACAGGTGCAAGACAGGAAGACACACAATACAACATCAACAACAACATCAACCAAATACTATTACTACTACTACTAATAATAATAATAATAATAACAATAATGATAATATCTCACTTGTTCAGGAGCCATGTAAGATATGGTTCCCCTTTCTTTGGTTCTCTTCATCAGCCTTTCATCGTCATCAGTTGCAGCTGTGACCAGACCAAAGTCCACAATCTTCACCTCTCCCTTCTGTCCAAACATGATGTTGGCAGGCTAACCGTTGACAAGAAAAAGCAGGGATGAGAGAAGGTATTAAAGTAGGGGTGTCAAACGTACGGCCCGCGGGATAAATCTTCAATATGTAAAAACACACAAAAATCAAAAAATCATGAACTACATTTTTTTAAAATAAATATGCTGTTACGAATTCTCCAAGTCAGAAATGAGTTTGTATTTATGCCTTTGTTTTGAAGTGAGTTTTATTTTGTAGGCATTTTAGGCACTTCTCTTTCATGCCTTACATATACCGACCGAGCTGTTGTTTACAGTGGTATGGTACGGTGGTACAGTCTCTGACGATGTAGGTTACGTTCATGGTGATGTCAAATGAATGTGTACATGTAACTTACCTTTTCTGATAGTGATGTGTAGCTCCTGCAGTATATTTACACTCGTTAAAACGTTCGTTTTCACCCGTTAGCATGATCGCGAGTTAGCATCTACAAGCTAACTGAGCTGGAGGAAGTTTGTTATGACTGGTAGCCTCCATAGTACCTTTGATTTACATGTGTCTGCTACATAATTAAAGGTTAGAGCTACGTTCAGTAATACTAAGTGGATGACACTGAGATGTATTTATTTGCTGTGAAGTGGTTACTGTGTTTGGCTGCATATATAAGGCAGTACACAGTGATAATTTGGTGCCTTATTTGTTGTGATATTTCAGAAACTGCACTGTACCAGAACGTATGGCGGCACAGTTGTTGTCTGCTAGGGGCGCACTGTTTTAGTCAGGGCAGACAACATGACACAATACTGCCACTGAACTAACAGCAGATGTGCTGACATAGAAGATACAATAGGTATCTTAAAAGATACAATAAGTCCAAGCATAATTACATAGAATCTATGTAATTACTGAGTTTACTGGTCTGGCCCCCTTATGATCAGATTAGGCTGTATGCGGCCCCCAGACCAAAATGAGTTTGACACCCCTGTATTAAAGTATGGTTAAAAAAAAAAAGCAAACAAAAATTAATTAATATAAACACAAACTGACACAGGAAATTTGTCGACAAGATTACACATGGATAGTACATAAAAAATAATAAAAAAATCAATTGCATATTAGTGAGCCATTGGCTCAACAACTTTGTCTGACCTTCAGGTCTCTGTGGATGAGGTTTTGGGAATGGATGTACTCGACTCCACAGACTATTTGCTGAACAATTTTAAAGCTTTCTTCTCTTCTCTCGGGGTCCTGCACAGTTATTTCATTCCTCTCTGATATCCAACATTTCAGTGTCTTGGTGTCACACAACTCCATCACAATGTAGAGGGACTGCTGCGATGAGCTGCTGATGGACCTAAAAACACAGTGGGCTATGTCTGTCACACCTTCATTTGTTGTAAATAAGCAGAGAACAGTAACATATTATCAGAGGACGAGACTTACTCTGAAGTGCTGCAGCTGTCTGCTGAACAGTCCAGCTTGTATTCTGAGTCCTGCCAACAATTGTAGTATCGAACAATGTTTTGGTGTTGAAGTTCTGATAATGCGCTTGCCTCTCGCAGAGCTTTTCTGATGATTGATTTAAAACAAGACTACATGTTAACTGCAGTTAAGCAAAGAAATGGTGTAAAGAAAGGTTGCACAACGTACTTGACTTACTCTGTGTAACGGACAACCTTGATGGCAAACCATTTTGCAAGCAGTTTGTATCTTGCTTTGTAAACATGACCGAACCCTCCTTTGCCAAGAGGTTCTATTGAGTCATATTCTGATGTGACTCTGTAGACGTTTACAAGAAAAACCACAAACAGAAATATCTGTGCATCAATTCAGAAAACAATGTGCAAAAGCATAAAATAATCAATACATTACAACGCATGATAGTTTTGTCATACCTTAACTGGGTTGATGTATTACCCTCATCGACAACCTTAAAGAACAAAGAAAAGCTCTTGGTACTGTATATCATTTGAAATGGGTGCAATTACAACTGATCATTATTACTGCATTAATGATTTTGAGGAAGTTTTTGGTTTCCTTTTCCTGAGAAACTATTATGCTACAATTAATAAACAAAATGTCAAAGATTTTCTATTGAAATGTTGAGAAAGATACCAGACCTGATCATCAGCTGAGTTTGATGAATCTCTGAATTCTACCCAATCACTTGTATCCGTTGCCATATTTTGCGATGATGGCTCACCAGACACAGCTGACCACGAGGACGCCTACAGAAACAAATCACTGCCTGCCTTCAGTGTTTTATAATAAGTACAAATGCTACTTGCACATTTCCAATAGCCCTTGCTGTGAGTTTTATATATTTTATATATACACACACACACACACACACACACACACACACACAGGGGGTCCTCGTGTTACGACAGAGATCCGTTTCTGAGAATGTGTCATAACCGAATTTCGAGGTTAGTCGGAACATACATTCATATGTATGTATTCGTATGTAGATAATAAGTTGTGCCACTAGGTGTCGCTATAATACCACGCTAAAATAAGAGTTTATTATGGTGAATTGCCTTTTGTCCCTCTTGAGACATCGTAGGGGTTGATATCGCGAGTGTAATGAGCATTTCCTTTAGATTTCTGATATCAACCGTGTAGACCCTGTGTTGTGAATAAACCTACGGTATTGCCAACAAAAATCAACGGTCCCGAACCCATCTGTGTCCCCCGCCAAAACGTCGTATCTCGCGACCGTCGTAACACGAGGACCCACTGTGTGTGTGTGTGTGTGTGTGTGTGTGTCTCTATATATATATATATATATATATATTTTTAAGAGGAGAACAGACCTGAGTGTGGGGTGGGTTTGATGAAGCTGTCGTAGATTCACTTGTACTCATTGGACAGCTTTGTGATGGTGAGTCACTGGAGTATACAATGGCAGACATGAATACAGATTTCCCAATAACGACTGATTTACCAAGAGAACTAATAGTTCGCATTATGTATGAGTAAATAAGTGCTCACTGTATGGATGATGATGTAGACGACATCGGTTGGTCATCATCTTCAGACATGGTTGACCTGACAGAGACCTAAAATTCACAGAAAAGGTCACATTACACTTCATTTAAACATCCTCTCAATGGAATTAGTTGATTAAAAACAGCTTATTATCTGCTGTGGCCACTGTTAATAGGACACATTAGCATATCCAACAATTATCTGATTTTTAAAAAATCTGTCATGTAACATTATGTTTCTGTGAAGCAGCTATTGAATACCTGGTTGTCATAGTCAGACTGTTCTCTAATAGCCGCCCACGCCAGGCGAGCGGCTTCTTGTTTGGCCTTGTTGGTGGTCTTACCCTCACCCACAGGGTATTCTTTGTCATTGATCACTAATCTGTAGAAAAATCTGTGATGGCAGGGAGAATCTATTTAGATTATTGCCTTAAGATCTCACTCTTGTATTTATGAAGTGTTTTAATACAGTGTCTGTGGTGTTTGTGATGTCCAGTCATACTCACACTGGGGCATGTGATGGACCGCGTTTTGCCACTGAGATGTAATTGGGGATGCAATTTATTTTCTGACAGTAGGAGTTGACATCTGCTCTGAAGTCTTTCGCTGCTAAGATACTGTCTTCCATGCTCTCACTAACACAGTAAACAAGAAGCTTTTCACACTGATGGAGACAGCACGATCAAAGCAAGTATTACCACTGTCATACACTCACGAGTCATGTTGGTCTCCCAACAGGCATTTCAGGGCATTTTCAGCAGCACGGTCCTTGGCCTTCTTCTTCTTCGTCCCCACACCTTCGGGATAAGCTACACCGTTGAAGATAACCCTCATGGTGAATCTGTTGAGGAATTGTCAGAGTGTTTCATACAGTGACAAGACTGGGAATGTTTGAATGACATGAATCTACACGCTACCATTTTCAGCCCAGAGGAAGTAATATTTGAACTCGTCATGTACGCGATGACAACTGTGGGACGTCTCCAGGATATTAACACGTAACAGCCTTGTCTTGTTGTTTATGCTTAAATCTACTGTCATCAATATAATAAACCACCCACCTCATGCTGTACACTGAGTACAAGCTGATGCCACTAGAGACGTTAAAGTGCCAACCCTTGAATAGCTTTTAACACCCTTTACTTCCTATAATAAGAATCTTATATGGCATCATATACAAGTATATGATATGCATTATAATGATACATATACATCAGGCATAGATATGTATATAGCTATATGGTATGCTTTTAACAACAGCATGCGTTCTAATTGTGTGTGTGCGTGTTCTTAGGTACATTTCTTGTTCTTCACCTGTATGTGTGTATGGATGGATGACAGAGACACAACTCGCCTTTCACTTTACAACGCTCTATTGTTATCTGCTGATTATGGTATAGAGAGCGACTCCTGTTTGTGCTGTCACTAACAACCTCGTCATTTAAAATACTTGTTGTGTGTTTGACATACTGTATTAGTTGTTGAATTGTTTAAAAAAAAGCCATGTATTCAAATGAGATGTTTTTTCTGGACACATGATCAGCTTACGTTCTATCGTTGTCTGGTCCGGTGAAGCCCAGGTCTTCATAGCTCAGCTCGGAGCGATTCTGCTGTGCGAGCTCGTTCAGTTTAGCAACGTGTCGCCCACCGTCCACTGACATTGTTGTTTCAACCCCAGCGTAAGTTACCATAAACCATAAAGCGCGACACGAAAGTCGGTTTACTTCCTGCTGTGTCAGTGTGACTGCGTTTCCACTTCCGATCCATCTGATGTTACTACCTATAAGTTTCGATTTCTCCCAATAAACCAAATAGCCACACCCACACCCACACAGCATTGCAACACTAACATTCATAACCACAAAACTGCAGTGTGTCCATTTTGCTGGCTGTGACTCAGCATTCCTCTTTGACTGGCTCACTGTGTAACATCCATCCAGTAAGACACCATCATGCTGTTTAATGTCTACTGTTTTGTGTTGCACTGTCTTTGACATATGGATGGAAATAGCTTCATCTGATCTTGACCATAAACTATATCTTATAGCTATGGTTATCTGGACCACCCAGAACTTTTAAATGTTTGTAAAAAATATATATCAAACATAGCTCGGAATTGCTTTGCTTTTCCACTTCCAACTTTCCTTCCGCCTGCTCACTCTTATAATTTTTGTGAAAGAGGTCATCAATAAAGTTATAGGATCACAACAACAAATGGACTTAGACAGATTGTCATCATTGCTGAGACAATTGCAATTGAATTTACCATTTTATTACAAAGCAATTAACATGTAATATCGCCTCCCTTCATCAACTTTAACTTGTGAAAGTGATGACACACCCATGACCTTGTTAAAGGTTTATAGCATCTGCAATTTTAATATTAATGTGTACTGATGGAAAAATAAGACAGGGCCCTTCTCCAGCAATCACAGTACCAGATGCATGTCAAAATAATTAGACATTACATCACATACATTCATGAAAACAGTCGTCTGAATGCCACTCCCCTCAGCATTAGAAATGTTCAAGTGTTATAATCTATGATTCTTGATCAAAATAATGTTAATAACAACTGATGTTTGTTTACTGTCTGAGTATGAATGTAATATTAGAAGGTGTGTCTTTCACCCTTCAAACTTTTAAATGTGAGAGTGCATTCTTCCAATTCCTGCTTCAGTTCAACAGCCTCAGGTCGGTCTTCTGGCTTTAAACACAGCATTGACTTTATAATTTGATTCTGCAAGAAGACAAAGCAAACAATCAAATTAAAAAAAATATAACCATCTGTATAATATCATTAAAAGCTGTCTTGACTTGTGCCACAAACCATATTGGACCTTTTCCCTTAACATCCACCCACCCTGCTTGATATGTGACATATTTTTTACATTTTAGGTAGGCAGTACACACACTTTATGTTTTTGGCCCAACATCCCTCAGGGTCTCTGAGATGATTTTTTCACCAGTCTTAACTACTGACCTTTGGTTAATCCTCACAAGCAAGTACCACCCTGTGATAAATACTGTCTCGTGTGTCAGGTAAACTGACTGAAAGTTGTTGTACCTCTTGGGGAAAATTGTGAGCGAATCCTTGCGGAAGCTTCTGTTTTCTGGCGTCATCCCAAATCTGGAATTCACCCGCAAAAAAAAAGCAAGGATGAGCATGTATTTAACGTAATACAAAATAAGCAATCCAACAGTACAAACATAAAGCATTAACAATTGTAATGGCTTAATTCCACTTAGTTACTTTGGGCTTCAGGTCCTTTAGTGTGCCCACTGTGTCACTATCACATTCCTGAACGTGGGCAGAAGCTGTTTTGTTGTTCCAAACTAATCCAAAAAGTGGGACGAATTTATGCCAGACATGGTGGTCACATCATCTGATATACAGTACCAGCTAATCATCAATGATGTAAGGGTATATGGTGGATTTCTGTCAGTCCTATAGCATGGAGTAGATCCATGTTGTGGTTGCTGTCACAAGTGGAGTATTGTGGCTAAAACTTGTCTTGAGACTTTGATATAGAAGTAAACATCACTGCTGATGAACTGCTGAACACACACACACACACACACACACACATATAAAAGACTGTGGGCTAAGGATTAGTCTAGGCCCTGTGTCGTGGCGGCTGATTGAGTCTTGCTCCGGTCGAGAAGATCGGTCAATCAAATTATGTGATTGAAGATATTATTTAATGAAGACATGGAACATTTGCCCAGCTTCACTGGAATATTGGTACAGAACAAAGCTTTGTTGGAGGATTACAGAACTGTTGGATAAGTAGAAATTTAAAGTCAATTTTTTTCACATCAGACTGCCTGGTAGTTGAGCTCTCTGACACACAGTTAACAATTCATACTGAGGTGGAGTGCAGTAAATGCCTTCTTTAATGCACGTCTGAATAACTCACCTCTCTGCTTTCACCACACAGGTTCCAAAGAAGCTCGAAATATATCAGCCCTAAAGCAAATATGTCCACTTTTCTGTCATAAGTGATTTTGATCTTCTGTCATTAAAACAAAAAACACAGTATTAGCTCCACAGCACAAGTACTCCCTTTCATAACTATCGTTCCATGCCATCTCACCTGTTCAGGAGCCATGTAGGACGGGGTTCCTTTGTAGAACGTTCTCTCGATCACGTTCTCAGCATCGTCATCATTCTCAGCAGTGACTAGACCAAAGTCTCCAATCTTCACTTTTCTGTCTTGCCCAAACATTATGTTTGCAGGCTAACCAGAAGTAAGGAAAACATAAACACACAGAGATGAAGCTGGAGCGATGTGATGCAGCAAGTGATGAAGTGATCCACTTCCACTCACCTTCAGGTCTCTGTGGATGAACTTCTTGAAGTGAATGTACTCAACACCACTGACCATTTGCTGGGCAATACTTAGACTCTCCTCTCTTCTCTTTGAGTCTTGCAGAGACATCACATTCTCAGTATTTTTCTCATCTATCCACAATCTAAGCGTTTTGGTATTGCACAGTTCCATCTGAATATAGAGGTACTGCACGCACGAGTCATCGTTTGACCTGGAGAGGAAGACTTGCTCTTAATTTACCTTTTTCTTACATACCTTCATTGTTTTATGAAACATAAATGCCCTTAAGCATATTAATACATGGTTAAGACTTACTGTGAGCTGCTCTCACTTGAACTATCTCCTTGGTACCCTGAATCCTCCAACCAACAGGTGTAGTATCGAACAATATTGTGGTGATGGAATTCTGATAATACTTTCACTTCACGTAGAGCTTTTTGGATCCTACGGAGTAAAAAATATACCTCAATTCATACAACTTATTTTACACTGAACCTGACACTTTTTTCTCATAAAAACAACGAGTGGCATTTGTTAAAAAAATAATTGACTTACTTTTTGCAGCGAATAACCTTTACAGCATAATACTTTCCCAGCAGTTTTTCTTTTGCCTTAAAAACACAACCAAAGGATCCCTTGCCCAGTTGCTCTATTGAGTCGAAGTCTTTTGTAAATCTGAGATAAATTAATAAAGAATGCTAGTAAACTAGTAATCAAATACTGACAACGTGCTGCTAATTCAATTTAATATTTTCCATACCTTAGAGATACTGACTGGGTTGATGTTTTCTCACTCGGACTATTATCTGACATCTTGAAATTGGGCATTATAGCCTAAATGAATAAAATCACAATTTTGATATGGAGATTAAAGTTTTGAGTTAACACATCTATATAAAATGGTGTATTTATTATCGTCCTACTTTACCTCTTTGCTGCTTCTGCAGACATTTTGGAAATTTGCTGCAATTCTAGCAAGAGAAAAAAATAATGAGCAATAACAGGAGGTAAAAACTCGTACTGCAAATTTACATTGGATGGCTTACCTTATTTTAGGCTTCACATCAGGACTTTGTTCCTTTGTAATGGGAAGTCGGAAACTATTGTCAACTATACAATATATAAACTTATATACATTCAAAATCCACTATACAAAGAACAGAAACACAAAGTCCTCCTCTGTTATGTCACTGATTCTGAAAGTAAATCAAAACTACCTAACAGACTATATAAAACCATGATTAAAAGGGAATTACAGACCTTATCCTTGGGAAGACTACCGGAACCGGTGCAAAAGGCTGAGTCTCCTGTATTAGCATGCATGGGTTTTGATTTGGCATCATGGGACTCCCTTTGGAATAACAGTAAAACATATAACTACAGTTTTCTGAACTTAAACTGTGGCCATCACCTGTACTCCTCTGTCAGTGCCTTACGGTGTGTGTGGTTGCGTGGGTAGCCCTGCCTGCACATCGTCATCGGACATAGCAGAACAGAAAGTTACCTGTGAGCACAAAGAAAGAGTTCAGCTGTTACACAGTTTAAAGCCATAGTGCACATTCCTGATTAGTTGTTTTTTTTTTTTTACATTACCTGCTTAGGTTAAAAAGTTAATAGTTAAAAAAAATAGTACCTTCTTGTCACATTTAGATTCTTTGTTAAGAGCAGTCCAGGCCAAGCGAGCTGCATCTTGTTTTGCCTCCTTGACGGTCTTACCCTCACCCACGGGGTATTGCTTTTTGTCGATCACCAATCGGTAAAAAAACCTGTGCTGGCAGAGAGGAACTATTTAGATTCTTATGTTCTCTCTGTGTTTATCAAGAGTTCTAGTACTGTGTTATGGAGATTCTGTTGTACTCACAGGGGGCTGTGTGGTTGGCCGCGTCTATCCTCTAAGATGTAATCATGGTGGCTTTTTGTTCTCTGACAGTGCTGATTGAGAAGCCCTATGAAATTTTCTCCGTCTAGCTTTACACTTTTTGTCTGGTCACTGCAATACAAAGACACAGTGGACACTGACTGAACACGCTGAACACTGAAGCAAAACTACACTTACTGTTTGCTCTTACCAGATCTCTGACACGTTTTGTTTTGATTCCTCATTTTGCTGACCTGGCGAGCCACAATATTTCTCATCCCCAGGCTTAAAAACCGAAAAACATTATGAATGATTTCAATTCATGTCTGTCGAGAAAACATCAAACAAACATCGAAGACACATGCGACATGACTCCTGAGGCAAAATCAGCCACCTCCTCCGACAGGCCTCTCAGGGCATTTTCAGCTGCCTTCTGTCTGGCCTCCTTTTTGGTTTTCCCCACGCCATCAGGATACACTCTCCCATTCAGGACTACTCTCACAGTAAATCTGAGAAGACATTATAAGACCTTTGTTCAACAGTGAAATACGGTGCATGACAAAGACACAAATCTGCACACTTGATTAATATTAGCAAAAGTGAAGTTAGGGGCTTGACATAATGTCATTGTCAACGCAACTATGAAATAACCTGATGTTAACTGTATTTGTTACATTTCTCATGTGTGTGTTTTAAATGAGGTAATAGTTGAGAACAGAGCGCTGATTACTGGTAAACAGCACATTGACTAACAGAAAAGCCTGATCTTACTTTTTTATATTATTACAACCAGTGTGGTTTGGCTGCACGTCCACACAACTACAGCTGGGTGGACATATGTTTATGGACATTGACATGCAGCAGAGACACTACCTCCCATTCAATGGGGCCTGTGTTATTGAGGTCCATGATCCCCTCAGACATATAGTATAATGTACGTTACCGTGTGGATTCTGCATCACACTCACATCTTAATGTGGTCAGGGCCATCAGATCCAACGTCCTCATACCTCAGCTCCGAGCGAGTTTTCTGACTGTATTCGTTCAGCTTCGCTACGTTGTTTCCCGTTGTCATTTTTTAATTTAACAAACGGCCGAACTGAACCTTTAAAACTAAGCAAAAGAAAACAGGAAACGCTGTAATCTCAGTACGTTTCCAGTACTAGTATCATTCCGCCTCCATTTCTTCTCCACACTGGCGTTTTTAATACAGTTTCGATTTCCTGGACAACGTCACCGGACATGGTGCCTTCAAATGTTGTCGGGAATTTTAAAAAATATTAGGCTAACATGAATATTACGTTTAAGTACTGTGAAAGTTAACATAATGTGTCTCTTGATCGCCGTCAATTACTACATTTAATATACGACAATTGTTTTCTTAGATATGTATATTTTGATTACACGTAACTTTAGTCTGTCAGGAAGCTTGTTACAGTTCAGACACTCGCATGAAAAAAACTCACAGCTCTTGGTGTTATTAAGCGGGAGTTCACTTTCTGTCGCACTGCTCATCAGATACAAAACACCATATTTTTTTGCTCAGAATAAAACCATCATCAGGAGAACACTTACTCAGTTTAGTCTATTATAAGTTTCCAAATGAAAGCAATAAAACAGTAATATGACAGTAATCACAAAACATTTATTGAAAAAACAGAACATTTTTCAAAATATACATTTTTAAAAATAGTATAAGCCTAAGACCATTAACAATAAAAACAAACAGAAAAACAGCAAATTTTAATGGGATGATGAATATGCCAATTTTAGTGCCTCAGCAGCTTATCATAACCTAAGCCTGTCTCTCATTGTAAGATACTGCTAGCACTCACTTACAAATATATTGTTCCTGGGATCAAACATTGGTGACAATATTTTTCATCAACAACTATCCATATTTTTATCAAGTTCATTCATGGTCTGCTGCTGTATCCCCTGGACAATTAGAGCACAAGTCCTCTTCATCTGTAGAAAAAGAAATATACATTTGTAAATCAGCAAAGACAATAAACTTAGAGCCATGTTATTATCACTCGAGCCATGTTGTTATCACTCTTACCATTATAGGTGGTCCCACACCATATGCAGTAAAAATGGACTCCTCTCAAATAGGATGTCAAAATTTGCAGTTTTTCAAGAGACTGTAAAAAGAGACACATATCAAATATATTTTTGTATTATACTTGCTTCTACTGGAGACATCATAGCATATGCCAATATAATGTATGTAATGAACTTCAGAATCTACTATCATGCTCTTTTAATCAGAATTTAGCAACAAGTCTCTCGTCTAAATGTAATTAATTATGTACATAAGATTATGGCAACAGCTGTTACTGATTCAATAATAATATTCTAAACAGGAGAGAAAGACATACACTCAAATCAAGCTAAACTGAATACTAACTGTTAATTCCACAATGTCCTCCTCTGTCTTTTCCTCTTCACCATCTTCCTCCTCCTCCTCCTCATCATCATCATCATCATCGTCGTTGTCCTTCGGCCAGTACCAATCTTCTCTCGGGACAGTTATCCCCTTTAATGAAGAGAATTATTTTCTGTGAAGTGGTCATTTTTTGTTTATGTATATTCTTATCGCAGGGCACCATGATGCTGGGAGGAGTCTGAGCTATAGTCAAGTTCCTCCAACCTTTTGACTGTCAAGCTGCTCACAAGTTCGCTGACTCCTTCTTAGATCCCCTTCAATCTTACGCTCCTCTCTCTCAGTTCTCACTCTTGACCTAGAATAAAATGGCCCAAGGTTACATACAGTGAGACCACAAAATATTTGGCCTCATGTATCTCACAGACAGCGGCAAACTTCACCTAAAGTCTTCCAGAGATCTAGTCTCATTTTGTTGTTTGGCTTGTACTTTCTGACGATAATGTTCAAGTTCCTCCTCAGCTTTTCTTTTCTTCACCTCTTCCATTCCAATACCACCTCTGTCTAATTCAATTCACAGAAAAGGACATGGTTACGAAACATATTGCAAATACAATTAAATGAAAACAATGTATGTACGTACTGTGTGTGTGTGTGTGTATTGCCCACCAGTTTTGATATTTAGAGGAATAGGATCCACCCTCCCTGCTCCTGAAGAGGTAACACAGTACATTAACATTAGTACATGCAAAAATAGTAAAATATGAACACAAAGGCAAATCAGGAAAGGAGAAACTCGCCCTCTTTCCCAAGTCCTTGACCGGTTTTGTAACCCATTTTCTGCAGAAGTGCAAATCCCTTGTTGTTATTGCTGATGGAGCTCTGCAGCGCTGCTTCTCGACTTTCCTTCTCCTGCTCCTTGTAGGTCTTCTGGCGGTTCTGAATATTCTTCTCTTTTATTTGCGTCTCTTTCTTCATTGCTTCTTTTACCCGCCTCACCATGTTGACTCCTGGTTTCACATCTTGTCTGACGGTGTAACATTAGGAACATTGGGACAGTAAACAGTGATGATTAAAATAAATACTGCGTGATTCACGATGTAACTATTTTGATTATCCCCTGGTGTTTTATTATGAACGGCATATAAACAAAACACTTACATTTTAGTGAGAAACGCGTCAGACATGTAGTCCTCCTCCTCATCGGACATTTTGTCCACAAAAAAGAAAGAAATTGCGAACAACAACAGCTAATGCTATAATGTATCTATCCAGTCGGGTACTTGTATTTGCTTCTCTGTAATTTGGTTCGTTCAGAGAAACACCCCGACTAGCTACAAGGTATATAACATGTCGGGGGTTCCGGAGTATAATTCACCATACATTATGTATTCGAGGGCAGTCAGGACACCGTGGAAAGCTTTCACACCGTGAAATCATCACCTCACGCTTAACATTATTTTGGTTATTTTATTGGTTCATTCTCTGCTATCTTTAGTTGTTTCGGAACGGACGAAGTTAAATGTGACACCGCTGACACTCATCGTCATTCATCCTGGGTTGTCGAAACACAGGTAAGATGAACAGTTTGGTCATGTACATGAGCGTGGTGTTTTTACGGTGTTGTTGTTGACCGTTCTGTGATTTTGTTTTTCACAACATGGCACTAAATAGTTGGTGCTCAATTCGGGTGTGTATAAGTTGCCGGAGTTTAGCTTGTTCTTCGTAGGAACAAGCTAGCGTATGTGGCTAACCAGCTCGCCCATCAGCACCTAGAGGGAGACAGCTGTCAGCGCCTGACAGCAAAGTGTTAACGCTTAATTTCAGCTTTCTGCCTGTCCCCCGACAGCCTAGCGCGGATTAAATAACGTTTAAACCGATGACAGCTGTTGCATCTTTATTAATTTATGTATCTCTGGTACAAATCAAATAAAATCATGAAAGGACGGTTAATGTCCACCGAGCTTTATTAGAAACAGTGCTGTTACAATGCTTTATATGTGATAGCAAATCTAATGGGAAAAGGTGTTGAATGTTAGACTCAGTACTAACAAGGTGTATCTTCATAGAGAACATTGCAGAGGTGAGGGTGTACAGCCCTGTCTTGAGAAGTGCAAGCAATGGAGCTTGCTCACAGTCTGCTGCTCAATGAAGATGCTTTGGCCCAGATCACTGAAGCAAAGAGGCCAGTCTTCATCTTTGAATGGCTCCGTTTCCTGAATAAAGTACTTGTGGCTGCAAATAAGGTGACTGCTATGGTTTTGGCTTTGTTTTTTTAAACTGAGTTTCATTTTAAGCAGTGTTTGATTTTATTGTGTGTTTATCTGGCAGATGGATATGAAGGAGAAGCAGAAGAAGCTGGTGGAACAGCTGACAGGACTGATCAGCAGTGCACCAGGACCACCAACAAGAAAACTGTTGGCCAAAAACCTTGCCACCCTTTACAGCATTGGCGACACTTTCACAGTTTTCCAGACTCTGGATAAATGCAATGACATAATCAAAAGCAAAGATGACACACCTGCATACTTGCCAACAAAACTGTAAGATCGAGTCGAATCACATGAGTGGAGGTCATTTTAAAATACAGCTATGTGTATATTTGAGATTATCCACATTTATGTCTAGATACAAGCTGTTAAGTACTGCTTTCAGAGTTTAACGCATGCAATACTGTAGATGCAACTTTAGGGATGTTAAGGTTACGCCAGATGTTAATCTGCAGAATGACACATTTAAAAGGAGGATTAAGTGAAACAGGAACAGATATTATGCTGTGTTTTAGTGGTTGAAGCAGCATGTCCTCTCTGATCTGTGACCATTTAATTATGATGCATCTTTTCTTACAGTGCTGCAGTAGCATGTGTTGGTGCTTTTTATGAGAAGATGGGCAGGATGCTGGGAAGCTCCTTCCCAGACACAATTAACAATCTTTTGAAGGCATTAAAGAGTGCAGAGGTAAGACTTTCAAGTGTGCAGGATTGGGAAACAGAATTGAAAAGTAGTTTTCTATTGTTTTTACAGCAGAAATGCACAAGGTCAAATTTTATATTGTAATATAGGACCAATAATCGATAACAAAAGATATATTAATATTCAAAACTGATGTGACATTTATTTTCCTTTATTTGTGTTGTTACTTTAGTCCCAAGGCAGAGGAGAGATCCTCCTCAGCTTACAGAAAGTGCTCAGTGGGCTGGGTGGGGCTGCAGCTTCATGTCATAGAGACATCTACAAGAATGCCCGGTCTCTACTCACAGACAGGTCCATGGCCGTACGTTGTGTTGTCGCAAAGGTTGGTCCCAGAAAAACATTTAAATTGAGCTGTAAATGTTAAAAAAGAGTCAGTGGGGGTGGTCCCATTCAACTTTTAGCTAAAGTGTGTTGCACTGCTGAAGGATTCTTACAGAGTCAATGACATCATAATGTTTAGACATTTTTTCTTCAGACCTGGTGATTTCCAGCAGTCATTGGTTGACCATTAGGGTTTTTATCCTTGAAAATGTGAAAAGTCATGTCACAAAAATACTGTTGAAGAATTAAAAGTTTTTGCTGTATCATTTATGTTGACCAGATTCAGTTGTGTTGCACAATGACAATATCCTGTTAAGAATTCTCCCATATATGGTAGAATTTTTTGCAACTTAAAAACAATAATATAAATGTCAGTAATAGCACTCCATCTTTATTGTGCTTTTGTAATCAGTGCCTTTTAGAGCTGCAGAATGAGGCCGTATTTATGTGGACCACAGAACTGGAGAACATGGCCACCATGTGTTTTAAGGCTTTGGAAGGATCCAATTATGGTGTTCGGGTAGCAGTGGCAAAACTGCTGGGCACAGTCATGGCTACTGCTTTGATGCCTAAACAAGCAGCAGGTAGAGTTGATTTCATTAGTGTATGTTCAGCTGCTTTCAAGTTGAGTAGAGTAGCTCCCTACTTTTATTCTTCACGACCTCAATTCTTTATTTCTAA
This sequence comes from Trinectes maculatus, assembly GCA_016785345.1. Classification (NCBI taxonomy): domain Eukaryota; kingdom Metazoa; phylum Chordata; class Actinopteri; order Pleuronectiformes; family Achiridae; genus Trinectes; species Trinectes maculatus. The sequence goes on from JAFBJQ010001037.1 coordinate 492,783, forward strand.
GTGATGCGTCAGAATGTGAAGCGTGCTACTCTGGAGGAGGTGCTGGAGCTGATGGCCAATGGATTTCTGCGTGGTGGATCAGGCTTCCTAAAGAGCGGAGGGGAGATGTTGAAGGGGGGAGGCTCCGTCAGCAGGGAGGTGCGGGTGGGCGTCACACAGGTGAGTTAAGTGCTCAAAAATAATTAGAATCACAGGTTGTGCAGTCTGATTCAACCGCTATTTATCTTTGGTCATCCTCCTCAGGCTTATGTGGTGTTTGTGACTACACTTGGTGGTCAGTGGCTGGAGCGCAACTTTGCCACATTCCTGTCCCATGTTTTGGACCTGGTGTCCCACCCGCGGGCAACGCAGACGCACGTCGAGGCTGTGTACTCGCGTCGCTGTGTCTCCTTCATGCTTCGTGCCACCCTGGGAGGCTTACTTGGAGAGAAAGCACAAATTGCAGCTGGCAAAGAAATCTGCCAGGCCATCAGCAAGCAAATGAGGGCTGTGGGTAAGGAGGATGGGGGGGAAATATCAAGGTTCAGAGCATTGCAGAGTAAGTACTCATCCATTATTATCACTTTAACTTCATCCTTCATACAGTTTCTAAATTTCTTGCATGTTTTTTGTGCTTGTGTTGTGTGCAGAGATGGCTTTCCCAATATTTGCTTTGTTTCTTTCTTTCTGCTCTTGCTTCTTTTGGGTCACAACATTTTTCCACATCTATTTTTAACCACAGACAGCATTAAAATCCCAGTAACGTTATCCACAGCCAGCTCAGCATTTACGTTTTGCATGCCTGCATTATTGCATATCCTTAATGGCTGTTTGCCTGTGAGTTTTAACTCTGTTGCTGCCTAACAATCCCCAGGGAGCAGATAACATAACTTTTTCTGTTGACATGTGGCTGACACCAGCAAAAAAACTGCATGTGCCATAAATGGTAAAAAAAAAAAACATCCACCCCTACAGCAGCATAATATATTTACTCATGTTTGTCCATCATTTACCTTTTTATTTAAATGCAGATTTTCTGGTCAACAACAACACATCCATCATTTTATAATAACTTTAATCACATTCAGAAGGGATGACTCTTGCTCTGATTTGCTTTGCAACCATGAAATTATGTCAGACCTACATTTTCTTGTTCAAATTAATGTTGAAATAAATATTAAATGTTGGTGCCTCTCACAACATGTTCCAGAGCACTTCGTTATTCACTCTATTATTTACAGCTGGATCTGTGAGACTTCTTGAATAGAGAAATGTCTGTGCTAAAAGTGACTTGGAAAATCTTTGTTGAAGCCACATTGGAAAGGGGATGTCCTGGCCTAGGTGTCTGTCTGTTTTCTAATGTCATTTCCCTGTACTTCAAGCATTGTGTAAAAACATGAAAGCAGCTTTAAATCTCTGCTTGAAGTCATTTAATCTACTTTTTCTTTATTATTATTATTTGTCTGATCTGTTGCCTCTTCTGAGGATTTTGGTTATTGATTAATGGCTGCCAAATGAGCTTATCTTATTTTAATTAAGAAAAGTCCTCAGAATTCTTCGATTTTATAGTTCTTATACATGGGTAACGGGTAAATATGCGGCCAATGCACAAGTTGCCCTCTATGAAGCAATAAAGTATTTCTGATTCAGATTACTGACAGAGACAGCAGTGTCCTCTTCTTTAACTTGATGTAGTAGTTCTGTGTGTGATGTGTGACAGCACTGCATGGACTAATGTGGCCAGTCAGTAATGTAATTATAAGTTACGCTTCTTACAGCATTAAATAGTGCAAGTATTCATCTTTTGAAATTTAGTCCCATGTTTCAGAGAAACTGCCTTAGATGAAGTTGATGGCCACCTTACTCAATAATGCTGCACACATTGTGAATAAAGTAAAATATTATGATATTTCTATGAAGTTTTGCAAAATATTTCAGTCATATTAATAATATTCATAACAATACAAAGACATTGTTTCCAGGACTTTTGATCTTGTTCAACTGCATTTTATTTATTTTTTTTTACCATTTTCATTCACAGAGGCTGTTGTGAATGACATCAGTGGAGAGAATAAGGCAGGGGCAACTGATGTCTCTGCCAGTCAGCATGTTATGGTGTGTGCGCTGAAAGAACTGGGCAGTCTAGTTCAGAGCTTGAGTGCTACAGCTTCTCCACTCATCCAGGAGCCTTCTATAGGTGAGACATAAAATATTAAATACGAATTATGTAATATAATATATTAAGAACATTTTGCATATGTGAATCACATATTTTGGAATCTGTAGTTCAAAAATGAAATTCTTACTGAACTCATTCTCACCTTATAACATAATTTATGTTGTTTCCCAAAGGACTTCTTGAGACAGTGTCTTCAGTGCTTCTGCACCCAAGCATGGCGGCGCGCTTGGCAGCAGCGTGGTGCTTGCGGTGTGTTGCTGTGGCCCTACCATATCAATTGACCCCTCTGCTGGACCGCTGTGCAGAGAGAATCAACAACCTGAAAACCTCACCTGAAGCTGTGAGCGGCTATAGCTTTGCTATGGCTGCTCTGCTGGGAGGTGTTCACCAGTGCCCACTGGGTATCCCCCACTCCAAGGGCAAGGTGAGGCAGCCTCTTATGGCACATGGATGAAACTCTGATTGACTCTTATATGTTCATTTTCTTTTGTTTCTCTCAGATCTTCAACCTGGTTGATTTCCAGTAAAAGCCTTACTGATTGCTCTGTACAGATTTAAAGATTTGATTGTCTGCTTTCTTCTCTTATAGCTGATGGTGAGTATAGCTGAAGATCTCTTGCGGACAGCTGCTCAGAATAGTCGACTGTCCTTGCAGCGCACACAGGCCGGATGGCTTCTGTTAGGGGCCCTCATGACCCTGGGTGAGCTTGCCAGACATTGTTTATCTCTTGAATTTAATTTGTAAGGAACCTTTACTACCTCTCATTGTCAACATCGTCACCATTTTGTGTTTGTGCCCAGGCTCCTCCCTTGTACGCTATCACCTCCCTAAAATGTTGCTGCTGTGGAGGAATGTGTTTCCTCGCTCTCAGAAGGAGCTAGAAGCAGAAAAGGCCAGGGGAGACTCGTTTACCTGGCAGGTCACCCTGGAGGGTCGTGCTGGAGCACTCTGTGGTACTGACATCTTCCTCTTTACCTTTACACATGCTTACACATACACATACACCAAATACAATTCTGACTGACTCTCCTGTTCCCTTTGTCTGTAGCAATGCGTAGCTTTGTTGCTCACTGTCCCGAGCTGCTAACTGAAGATGTGATCCGTAGACTGATGACTCCCATTGAATGTGCAATGACCATGATGTCTCAGTAAGTGTGTTTTTTTTAATCATGGTATTGTGTCTTTATTTCAGACTTGTACTCCGTTTTTTAATTTTATTGAGTGTCGTTTTTGTTTTCTACCTAATACATCTTCTATTTTTACCTTCAGGGTCCCTGCCATCATTAAGGTCCATGGTGCTCATTTGAAAGCAAGTGCTGCAATGGTGAGGCTCAGGTTGTACGACATTCTGGCTCTGTTGCCTCCTAAGACGTATGAAGGTAAAAATGTAATTTCAGGATTTTTTTTTCACTGAAGTTAGAAATATTCCATAAATGTTTTTAAATGTATATACTTCCTGTTTAGGTAGTTTCAATGCCCTCCTGAGGGAGCTGGTGGCTGAATTCACACTGACTGATAACTCGGCCAACACCACCACTTCTTTGCTGCGCTCTCTGTGTCACTATGACGACAGTGTGCTCATGGGCTCTTGGTTACAAGAGACTGATCACAAGTCCATAGAGGATCAGGTTAGTAAAAAATGTCTAAATAAATGTTGATTCTGTTTGTGTGTGGGTAGAGAATAATAGGAAATATATTATCTTGGAACTGGTTAACAGCAATGAACTTTTTTATTATAATCAGATTTCCTGAGTGTTTTGTGTTATTACTATATTATTGTCCCTTAACAGCTGCAGCCCAACAGTGCATCTGGCAGTGGTGCTCTGGAACATGATCCATCATCCATCTACCTGCGTGTCCCTGCAGGTGAGGCCATCCCAGGGCCTCTTCCTTTGGGTGTGTCTGTGATCGATGCCTCTGTGGCTCTGTTTGGTGTGGTTTTCCCCCACGTCTCATTTAAACACAGGTGAGAAATGTAATTAAATATTTTGATGGGTCAACATTTTGCATAATCCATGTATGATGTTTGCACTATTTTTTGCTATTAATTGCTGATCTATGAATCTTGTCGTTTTCCCTCTCTGTGATAAATTCTACCTGATGTTGTATGTGCTGCAGGCTGCAGATGTTAGACCACTTTGCAGAGTGCATAAAGCAGGCTAAAGGTGTTCGCCAGCAGGCAGTACAACTGAACATTTTTACTGCAGTGCTTAGCGCCCTCAAGGTGAGAAAGCTGTTTCCCCTCCTACAACAGAAATATCATGTTTCATCAATATATGCAACGAAATAATGTATCTTTCTTTCTGTCTGTCTTTCTGACTGAAGGGTTTGGCTGAGAATAAGAGTACTCTGGGTCCTGAGGAGGTGCGTAAGTCAGCACTGGCCCTAGTGATGGGAGCTTTGGACAATCCTAACCCCATCCTACGCTGTGCAGCCGGAGAGGCCCTGGGCAGGATGGCTCAGGTGGTGGGAGAGGCTACCTTTATTGCCAGAATGGCACAAACCAGCTTTGACAAGTAGGCTTTTCATAGTTGTGCTTTTTTGCTCAGTTATTTCTTCTGTAAAGATCAAGAAAAACCTGGTCATTTTACACTGTTTATAATCTGCTATAGACAGCAACTGTTTTTGGAGGTCAAAAACATTTTCTGTAATCGTGTCAGGCCTGGAGTCTCATGAATCTCTGAAACTACCTCTGTGTACTTGGCTTTAATCATATGAGCCCTATCTCCATATCGTCCTCCTCCATTTGTAGATTAAAGTCAGCCCGCGATGTAGTTTCAAGGACAGGCCATTCACTGGCTCTTGGCTGTCTGCATCGATATGTTGGAGGAATTGGTTCAGGCCAGCACTTAAAGACCAGTGTCAGCATCCTGTTGGCTCTGGCCCAGGATGGGTCCTCTCATGAGGTTCAGGTACGGTAAATTACTCAGGAGGATATACTGTATATTATGATTCACTTATCGTTGATTTAAGATAGGAGCATTTGATCATTTTGAGCAACCTTTTTGTTCCCTAATTACTTCTCTCCAAAGTTGGGTATATTTTACAAACCTGGATGTTTATATTTGTATTCACATTGAATTTTATGCTTAAGTATATTTTAATTCAACATGCAAATTGAATTCAACATTAAAATTGTTTAATCTTCTGTGATTTGACTTTTCTAATTAAGATGTTATCTGTTCATTTTTGTCAGACATGGGCACTGCACTCTCTGGCTCTGATCGTGGACTCTAGTGGTCCCATGTACAGGGGTTATGTGGAGCCAACACTGTCCCTGGTTCTTACCCTGCTCCTCACTGTGCCCCCATCTCACACAGAGGTGCACCAGTGTTTGGGCCGCTGTCTGGGAGCTCTTATTACCACTGTTGGACCAGAACTACAAGGTAATTATGTCAGAAACACCATCACAACCTTCTTTTGTATTACAGTAACTTTCTCAATTGATTGTACTGTATACTTAAAAACATGTAAATATAATTTTTGGACTGTAGAATGTAGTGTTGTCTACTGATTCCATCCCTCTACATGCTTCAGAGACAGATGTACAGACTAAAATATATTTTTTGTTTCTCTTCCTAATCTATTACTCATCTGTGTCATTGGTGTTACTAGGAAATGGAGCAACTATTTCCACCATCCGCTCATCCTGCCTGGTTGGCTGTGCCATAATGCAGGACCACTCTGACTCCCTCGTGCAGGCAGCTGCCATCTCATGCCTGCAGCAGCTGCACATGTTTGCTCCACGCCATGTCAACCTGTCCAGCCTAGTGCCCTGTCTCTGTGTAAGAGATGCGTCTAAGATGGCAAGTACACTACTGAGAGTTGGCCTTAATTTTAAGCAGAATTTCCTGCTGTGTTATTGGGACTCCTGCAGGTGCATCTATGCAGCTCTCACCTGTTGCTGCGTCGTGCTGCCGTGGCCTGCCTGAGACAGCTGGCTCAGAGGGAGGCTGCAGAGGTCTGCGAGTATGCCATGAGCCTGGCGAAGAGAGCGGGAGATGGCAAAGACAGCACTACAATCAGTAAGTACAAACCATGAAATTGACAAGAGCATTTTGTTTAATCGTTGCACCTCAGTGAGACACTGACTTTTTCTCTGTTGACTTCCCCTGTTTCAGATCTGAACATAACAGAGACCGGTCTGGAGGGTGTTCTTTTTGGCATGCTAGATCGGGAGACCGATAGGAAGCTGTGCTCTGATATTCATGATACACTGGGCCACATGCTCTCATCTCTTGCTGTAGAAAAACTTTCTCATTGGCTAAAACTCTGCAAGGATGTGCTGGCAGCAACTACAGGTAAACCTTCAGGTAAACCTACAGGTAAACTAACTAACTAACAAGTGACATTTTTTCTGAAATTCAGGCAGAAAAAGAAACATATTGTCAAAACCGAAAGGGAGACATTAAGACAATTTTTTATAAACTCTCCATGTCATCTTTCAGACGTGGGAGGAGCTGTTGTGTTCGAGGTGGAAAAGGATGAAGAGGACACAGAGAAAAAAGACGAAATGGACGACGACACCATGTTCACAGGCCTTGGGGAAGATGACAAGTCCAAGCCCTCTGTGGCACCGCGCTGGATGACGCGGGTTTTTGCTGCTGACTGTTTGTGTCGCATCATCCTGCTTTGTGAGAATGCAAACAAAGCACACTTTGACCTGGCATCTGCCCGCTCTGCACAAGCCAAGAACGTCAAAGGTACAATTTTCCATGCTGTTCCTGAAGGGTTTGTGATTGATTAAAGCCTCCTGTGATCTTTTGTCAGTCTAGTTAAATTACATTTATTTTTTGGATTCAGTTCCTACAGTAAGTCTTGTTGCAACTCCCGCATTGTTTTGTTGTCGGCTTCTGAAAATGCTCAATTAATTGTTCATGTAAAGAGAGAAAACAAGCCAGAGATGAGTGAGCAAACCAGAGTTTTCTTCATGTTGCAAGACAAAGCAGCCAGAATTTATAGTAAATAAGGATTTTACTGGGTAGGGTCGAATCTCACCCTAAGTATTGTAATTTTCATTCCATGCAGGAGATCTGTTGGTCCTCCATTTGTCTGACCTCATCCGAATGGCCTTTATGGCTGCAACAGACCACAGTAACCAGCTGAGGATGGCTGGCCTGCAGGCCCTGGAGGACATCATTAAAAAATTTGCCTCCGTACCAGAGCCAGAGTTCCCGGGGCATGTTATCCTGGAACAGTACCAGGCCAATGTGAGTAGTAAATGAAATGAAAACACATCGAACTGCTGTAAGATACAAAAATCTTGGTTTCGTAGTGGCACAGCAAATGTCAATGAACTTAAATTATGGATTCTTGTTAATCATGTCTGCATTTAGGTTGGCGCTGCCCTAAGACCCGCATTTTCACCAGATACACCATCTGACATAACAGCTAAGGCATGCCAGGTAAGACAAAACATATAACTCTTTCTGGGGTGCCATTAAGCTCACCTGATAGAACTGGCACTCCATGTACAGCGGCTAAAAAAGAAACAGTTTCTCCTCTTTTTTTGTAATGTCCATTCAAAAGACGTCACGGCACAGTTTGAGGTGTGCCCAGAAGACATGTAGATATGCTATTTGCACTTGGCAACTATTCTACTGAACAGCTGCCCTCACATACTGTATACCTCTGTATGTTGGAGATCTTTGCAGTGGGACTGCAATAGCAGTTAATTACCACTGCGCAGTAAGTCATCTTCCCCTTAAATCCCTGCATTGTCAAATGTTTCTGCCTTGATACTCTTTGACATATTGGACTGATGTGAAGAATTAATGACAGGGGAAATAACAAGCATGCCTGTCAGCTGTATTTTCAAAAGACTCTCTTTGACATTCAACCTGTCACTTGCCAGCAGTTTGTACCCACAGAAACTATTTCCTCTCTGACTGGAGGACTTTATCCTTATCTTCTTTGCATGATTAGCCCAGAGTATTATAAAAGACTAAATAAATGTCCAGAAACCTTCACATCCTCAAGCTGTTAAAAAAATAATACACATAATTAAAGATGTATTTAATATATTTAAGGTCAAATCACAGAGAAGGGTGACTACAGTTTGTCTCAGACTCCTGCTATTGCCATCTGACACTCTAATTGCAGTTCTTCTTAATCTGTAATCTTATAAATGTGTACTCTAACATGTTAATCCTTTTTATTAATAAGTGGTTCTGCCACACTCCCACATTTATTGGCACGTAATCCGAGTGTGTATGGCAAATCATCTTCAAGTGCTCTGTTATGTAATACGTTTTTTTTTTTCAATTTTTCTCACAAGTTGGAAACCAGATTGTAGTTAAAGGGTGCTAAATTCAGTTATCACCTTTATTCTTATATGTGAATACAGGTGTGTAGTGCATGGATCGGTAGTGGTGTAGTCAGTGACCTCAATGACCTGCGCCGAGTCCACAACCTGCTTGTGTCATCGCTGGACAAGGTGCAGGCTGGGAAGGGCTCATCTAGTCAGCTGTACAGTGAAAGCGCCACAACAATGGAAAAGCTGGCTGTTCTTAAGGCGTGGGCTGAGGTGAGACTGAGGACCCAAATCATCTGTACCATGTTTATTACACTGAAAATCATTTATGGACCAAATCTTTCTTCCTCAGGTGTATGTGATGGCAATGAAGATCAAAAAAGAGGCAGAGTCTAAGCCTGCCAAGCCAGTCCGAAGCGGAGATGACGATGAGGATGACGAAGATGTAGGATCTGATGTGCTTCCACCTGATAGTCTTATTACCTTGGTGCAACCAGAGCTGCCCTCGCTGAGCCGTCTTTGGCTGGCCATGCTACGAGACTATGCTCTGCTCACTCTGCCTGCTGAGTTCTCTAGTCAGCTGCCTCCTGATGGTACTTAACTACCAAATGTTGAATATGGTCCCCTTTTTTTCAGATGTATGGATTTAATCTTTTCATATGCACTGACATACATAAATAATACAGTATAACTTATGTTTGGATATATTTATTTGTATATTTAAAAGTTTGGATATATTTATCTCGCTGTATAATATTCATATGGAATTTTTATGGAAAAGTTATCTCAAGGAGATTGACTCGAATGCAACTGGATTTTTGTGGGGGGGGGGTTGCCTTTTTGAAGACGTTTCACCTCTCATCCAAGAGGCTTCATCAGCCTAGGGACTAGTGACTCACTAGTCCCAGCCTAGTCAGCGAGCATGAACTGATGAAGCCTCTTGGATGAGAGGTGAAATGTCTTCAAAAAGGCAAAAACCAAAACAAATCTGCCAGTTGCGTTCGATTCAATCTCCTTGAGATAACTATGACCTGGATGAATGAGAATATTCACAGGCTTTTATGGAAAAGTTTAATGTAAAATTGTTTTCCTACTATTACTATGACTATATCCTTTTCTATGTCCTTTTTAGGCGGAGCATTTTATACTCCTGAGACTATCGACACAGCAAGGATCCACTACCGCAGCTCCTGGGCTCCTGTCCTACATGCTGTGGCCCTTTGGCTGAGCAGCACTGGGTTTGGACTGGGTGAAGAGAAAGAAGAGGTCTCATCAGCTCCCTCCAAGGCTCCTGCCCCATCTCAAGGAGCTCACTCCGCTTTAAAGACCTTTGAGGAGTCAGCCAAAGACAGGATGCATCTAATGTTAGGTAAAGCTACACACAGACGAAATCTGTGGTACAGACTATTTACAAAGTTGTGATTTTCTCAGGACAAAACACCAAATATAGTCATACTAAAAAGAAGCAAACAGGAGCTTTGTGTTTACTTTATAGTCATGGATCTATTTTGCATTTGTCAACATTGGAAGGGGATTAGTGGATGAAAGAGAAATAAAGAAAAGCACGAAATAGCACGAAAAGACCTAAAGTGCTTTTTGTGTTCTGGCTCTCAGGTGTCAGTATCGAGTTTCTTTGCTTCCCCCGGCCTGAGGAGCCCATTGAGCATGTGATGTCTTGCCTTCAGGCATTGTGCACTTTGCTCGATTCTCCCTGTGCTAAGACGCATATCGCAGAGGACCAGGTAAATACACATATCAGAGTGCAGCAATTATAGATGGAAGGAAGGGTGGAATGCCAAAAAAACATGCTATGAAATGTCAAAAAAACTGCTGTTAATGCTATTTTAAAATTGTATATTTGTTTACAAATGTATACTATGTTACACATCCAGTAATATTTATATTAAATCTGCATGCCATTTTTTTGACTTATGTTTAAAAAACAATTTGTATTTGCCCGTTTGGATTATAGAAGCAGTTTTGTAAAAAAAAAAATTTATGAAAATTAAATTACTCACAGCTATCAGCAAAATGAGCACAGAATTTACCTTACAATACATTTTTGCTTTAAATATCTGTGTTCACGGTCTTAACGTATCGCAGTAAGACCATAATTGTTGTTTCTGTTGCAGTTATTGGCAGTGGAGCTACTTAACGTGCTCCACCGGCTGCTGTTGACCAGAGACCCTCCTGCTGTCCAGCTTCAGGTCACTGCTGTTGTACAGGAGACCATCAGGGCTGCTCAGGACCATCTGCAGCGTCTGAAAACCAGCCAAGGTCTGCAACCCACACATTTTACATTATGTTACATTATGTTACACCAAAATACTCTGAAAACAGAAACTTGTTGCCTTTTTCTTCTAATGGATGAAAAAGGGGTGTAAAGATGCTTTTTCATTCATAGTTAGGTTATGTGACTGTTTCGTAAGATGGGTCACTGTGTTTGCTCAGGTAAAGAGGAACTGGAGAAATACTCTCAGAAAGGCCTTGGGGAAGGAGGAGACACGGGGGAGCTCGTTCCTGGCAAGTCTCTAGTGTTTGCAGCAATGGAGCTGCTCGTGTTCATCCTGGTCCGCCATTTACCACAGCTTAATACACGTGTGAAGGAGTCGCCAAGCCATGTGCCTTTCAGACCTCATCGACTACCCGAAGAGAGTGCACGCCTAGTGGCAAACACAGTTTCCATCTTGGCAGAACTGCCCTCATTGTGCTCTCCTGCTGGTGAGGCCCCAGGCAAATTTCTGCAACTCACTCCATGCAAAATATTTAAGACACAAAAGAATATCCACTTTCCATGTCACAGAACACGTTAATGCCCTCTTAGTTTTCAACATTTTCAGAGCTGTCTGCCTCACTGATCTGCACATATTTTAGTATGATAATGATAAATTATACTGACAAACCCACAAATGTCCCATTCTACTGTGGGTTTGTATATTCTTTTTTTATTCTAAGATATATAATATAAACTGATGTTGGCATAACTAGGTGCTGCTCACTCTGAAACAATTTCTCATATTTATTTTCCTTTACAGGAAGCATGACTATCTTACCTACAGTGCTCTTCCTGATCACTGGCGTGCTGAGGGAAACAGCCGTAAAAACTTCTGACAACTCAGTGCCTCTGCCAGTGTCAGCTGCCCTGCAGGGGATCAAGACCATCATCACCTCACCACTGGCCAGGGTGGAGAGCATGCAGACACAGTGGTCCAGCCTTGTGAGGAGCAGCCTGGCGTCTGTGCTTGAGTACTCACAGCCAGGTAAGTTTGGAATATTTTGACCATGATGTCCAGCTCCTCTGTTGAGGACAAAAGAACACCTAAAAACTGTGTGATAAAACACTGATTGCATACAGTACTTGTTCCCATATTTATTTATTTCTGTAGATGATTCCAGGCCTGACATGGATGAAGTCAGTATGTTGACGACCATTACACTCTTCCTGCTGTCTGCCAGCAGTGATCTTGTAGGCGTGTCGGTCCTACAAGAGGGCTGCATGGACCGCTTCCGATATGGCCTAAATTCTAGTGATCCAGGGGTAAGCAGCAACATATACAAATGAGAATGAGAGACATTGAGAGAGACATGAGAAATTTGTATGGTCTAAACAAAGGATGTATTCGACTCTTCAGGTGTGTGTAGCCAAAGTAAACAAGTGACTTCTATCTTTTTGCCACAGGTTCAAGCCCGATGTTACCAACTGCTGTTGTCAGTGTTTCAACACTCCAACCGTGCCCTGTCTACCCCTTACATCCACGCTCTGGCTCCTCTCATAGTGGAGAAGCTAAAGACAGTGGAGCGCAGTCGACCAGGGACTGCTGCCGAGCTGCAGGCAGTGCAAGAGGGCATCAGGGTCCTGGAAAACCTGGTTGGAATGGGCGAGGAGCAAAATCGTATGTATGCCTCTGTTAAATGGACCATGAAAGTACCATGTATCTTCCATTTAAGTGTGTAGCTCCATTAATATAGGTCTCTCATACTATGTAGCTCATTGCTTTTCGGTATGTGCTGTCACAGATCTGAACAACAGTATGTTAACATTTAATTTTGAATCTCTGGACTGCTTTATTGTCAGTATTGTCAGACCTAGTGGCATATTGTGTATTCATTGATATTTATCCAAAATTTGAAAATTTTATTATTGTTCCTTGTAAAGTAATGCTCAAAAGTGTGAGTATGTGATTAAAATATATTGTCCTATTGGTTACCTAGCTGATTAATGTGATTGCAGATTATTATACAGCTTTTTAATGTCTTTTTGTTTCTGTGTACAGGGGTGCAGTTGCTGGCTCTTCTTGTGCCAACTCTCATCTCCTACCTTTTGGATGAAAATGCCATCTCCTCTGCACCCCAAGTCTCCAAAAGCCTGCACGATTTTGCCCTCCAGAACTTAATGCGCATTGGCCCCCTCTATCCAGCCGCTTTTAAGATAGTTATTGGTGCAGCACCTGAGCTAAAAACTCGTCTGGAATCTGCTGTAAGGGCTAACCAGGCCAGCAGCAAAGCCAAAGCTGCAGCCAGGAAAGCGCAGCCAACTGTGCAAGCTGCACCGACCATCAAACTCAAAACAAGCTTCTTTTGAACACTCCAGAAATGCACTGTATGCTGTAACAGTTTAGTTATATCTTGGTTTGATGTGTTTTCTGTCAACAGAGTACCACGTGTCAGCACTGTTAACAATTAAATTTTCATAAATGTATTTATTTATTCTGCATCTCATCTTTGTGTAATGTAATGAATGGGAACTATTATAGAAGTCAAGACTGCGGTTATGCAGTTAAATATCATGACAAAGCCTTTAAATGTTCATTAAAAAAGCTGTAGGAAATTATGATTGTGTGAATACAGTATATCATTTCCAGATGATGCCCATTTATAAAGGGACACAATGTACAATTTTATTTTTCCCACATTGATATGTTTTTACCTGATCCTGTTCTGTTTGTCTTGTCATTGTCCCTGTGATCCAAATGAGATTTACTGTGCCATTTTCCTCTATACCGCTTACTGTACGCATGCATGACTGTTATGTAACTGTACTCATCTGTGTATCCTTAATGGCACTGGTTTGGTATATGGACCTCTAGTTTCTGTTTTTCTTTTTCAAAAGGGTGTTTTGCTCTTAAATTAGGTTGTAAACATTCCTACTATGTAATTTTAAAATTATGCTTTAATGTCCCAGGGACAGATGATGGGTCTGCTGATTATTGCAGGAATACTACATTCAGTGGAATTGTTGCATAATATCACAGCTGTTGTTGTTTTGCTTATAATGTTATATGATTATAATCCAGAAATAATGATGGGCTCTCACTGTATGTTTAAAAGCCACATTAATAGGTGAGTATCAGCTGCATCAGCAAGTTGTCCCTTTGTAATATTCAGCTTTCATCTATTTTTAATGTGAATAAAGATTCTTTGATCTCACCGCTGTTGTGCTAAGTGAGTTTGAGGAATAAATAAATCGATGTATCATATGTGACAGACTGCACAACTGATGTTTTATGGTGATGTGAAAGAAAGGGAGTCTTTCTCCGGGCAGTCTGGGTAAGCGAACCGAGCGCCCCCAGTAAACATGTTGTGGGCGTGGAAATAGTCACTGACGTCATTCAATGACAGCTAGCTGTCAGAAAGTGAGTTCATTCCCCCGAGTCGAGCAGACGGAGCGCCGTCGACAGGCTTTTGCCCTTCCGTCGGTATCCCGCACCCCGACTCAGCTACACAACGGATAGACCTGTCCACCGAGCCCGGCCATGGACGAACAGGCAGGGCCCGGTGTGTTCTTCAACAACAATAACAACTCGCTTTTACCCGGCGGTGGGAAAGGACCGCTGCCCGATGGCGACGCTGGGGAGGCGGCTAGGGCGCAGTACAGTATCCCGGGGATCTTGCACTTCCTGCAGCACGAATGGGCCCGTTTCGAAGTGGAGAGAGCACAGTGGGAGGTAGAACGGGCCGAATTGCAGGTAAGAGCCACTTAATTTCATGTACACCAGATAACATGTCAGTGGCACCGCCGGGGCCTGTCCGATAACTCGCGATGAGTTTCTGTTTTTTGATTGTTCTGGTTACAAGGCTAGCCCGTTAGCATTAGCTCAGAGGCTAAAGGAACTGCAGCGCCCCCTGCCTCGACTGCACGACGGCTGTTTGGGACCTGTACTGTGACTGTTAACTAAACTTACTTGCTGTTTGAAAAAAACAAATATGTAATTAATCGAAAAGTCGTCAGCTACAAATATTAACAAACTAGTGTAACGTAGAAGGGTTTGTTTAGAAACAACGACTGACGTTACCTGCTCACTTATAGCCACATGTATAGCACCCCGCCTTGTTTGTATTGCACTTTATCTTTAAACCTAGAGAATATGGGGAATGAAAGGTATTTGGTCCTTGCTGAGAGCTGTCTCTGCTCACAGACATACGCCACACAAGAGACTGGAGTCAGTATGTCTTGTTTATGAATGTTATTGTGAGATCGCTGTCCTGACACTGTTTCCCCTGTAGAAAGAAATCATAACTGCTGTCCCTCCTGGCTTTAGTTTTGTTTAGTGGTTCCAATTATTTTGTCCAGTCTTGATGATACATTTAACCCACTACCTCATTGCCTAAAACTCAAATTCTCAGGTATTTGTAAAATATAATTGCGGTAGGCTTTCCTCCTATAAACTACGATTTTCCTCAGGGAAACCTGACCTTTATTGTTTAAGATGCTTAAGTACAAGTTAAGGTCCAATAATAATCGTGACGTTTTATAAGGTCACTGTGAAGTCCATGATTTGTAGTGCTTAAAAGTCCTGCTAGAAATGTAACTTTGTCTCCATTAAGCTCTTTTACATATGTGCGATTGCACTCTGTGGGTGGATAGAGTCTTGCACTGGTCAAATCTGAAAAATATGCTGTGTATATTTTGGCTCCCATAGTTTTTTGTCACTCATTGGATGAAAGTTTTCAGTATTTGGAGCCTTACCTATTATCTATTATTGCGGCTTTAACTGATACTAAGAACTAAGAACTACTCATCACCGGCCTTCATGAGCTCTCTAATTAAAACACCTACAGCAAGTAAAGTGACCTTGGGGACACTGTTCTTTAACCAAGATTTGAGTAGGCATTGTTACATTTTATTGCCATTTAACTTAAGTCTCCATGATCAGTGTTTGGAAAAATATGTCTTTCCTCTGGTCATATTTGTGTTAAATGACAGACAAAAGCAACAGAGACTTTTGGACAGCAGGCCACTCCACTGACATCTAACAAAGGGACAAGAGGGGAGACACAGTATTTGTTAAGATTTGTGACGTATACCATAATCACTATAGTAGTGTTTTGAGTCATCACCCTGCTGAAGCACTCTCAGTCTGGCCCAGGTATTAAGCTTCCTGTCTGCTGGCATGAAGCAAGCTTATGATAGAAACAGCAGCAATTGTGGCAGAGCTCAGCAAGGTTGCTAAATGGCTTGTTTGGTGGTTTGTTTTTGGCGGGAAAATGGTGCGCGCACAATTTGATTTGTTGCTCTTATTGCATCTAACCCTATATGTGTGGCTGGTTGATGTTTGAACATCATTTGACTTCCTGTAGATAGTTGTAAACCTCTGGGTTACTCATAATTGTACACTAAATCACTATAGCACAGGATCACTTTAAATAGAGAACCTTAATGTCCCAGTGGTGTACTGTACTACAGCACATAATAAAATGCACCTGGGTTGATACCTTCTTTCCTTTTGGAATACATATTGCTTCTTGCAAGCATATAAAAGACTCTACTTATCTACAGAGTTGAGGGACAGCATGGGGGTAAGAAAGTCACAGAAATCTGATGAAATAGATGTTCTGTATATTAAAATCTGTAATGGATGTAGATACTTAGTTAGGTTTATTGTCCTATTCACACACTTTAATCTTTCTGACATGTTAATCATCCAAGTTTCATGAACCCTAACCCTAACCCTGAAATGCCTTAAAAATACAAATATGTAAAATGATCTCAAAACCAACTGAAACTCAGTTTCCTTCCGGGATGTTTTTTGTCTTGTTGATTGTACAGTCATTGAATAGAAAACACTTGACGCTGTGTCTTAAGTCTCCATATGGGAGGAACCCCAGGGTAGGAATGTCGTCCAGTCAGGCTGTTAGGTCACACGTCGTGCCACTCCTCGGTGCTAGAGGAATACAGTACACAGACTTAACTTGCTGATGTGCCATTATTGGTGTATAGTTGGCTGATTAAGCTGGAGTTGATTAGTTATTGACAATCAATCAAGCTGATTTGCTTTACAACTGATTGGTTATAGCTATCGTCAGTCTGTCATATATCATCTTGCTAATGAAAGTAACTAGGGCTGAAAGTAATGATTGTTTTGTGCTTTAAGTTGTCAGAAGAAAAAAATACACAAGTGAAAAATCTATGTAGAAAATTTGTATTTTTTGCATGGAAAGTTATGTTTACTTGATTATCAAAATAGTTGTTGAAACAATTTCCACTGAGCTACTGTTTGATTCATTGGCTAATCTTTTACTTTACCTTATAATGTTTGTTGATTATTTTCCCATTTGACCTTTAAACAATTATTTGACTAATCATTTGAACCCTCAGACTGGCTTTATGTTGGCACTGATGCAATTTGTTTGAGGCTAGCAACACATACCAGACAAGTATATTTATTTTTAATTAACAGAGTATACATAGCACGCTGCCAGTGATTCAAGAGCACTGTTAATTGAACAATGTTAAAATTCAGTATGTTGCACTTATTGTTTTAACTGCACAGTCTTTTATCCAAATATTTTTTAAATTGTAATTAAAGAACAACGCACTTTTGCACATTAATTATATGTCTGCATGTAATTAATGATGTAATATACAGAATATTGAATTGATATTTAATTATCTATTATTGATATTCAATTATTTATAGAGCACATGTTTTCCATATTACATGCACATCTTTCAGAAACTAGTGTTGTATTCATATAGTGATAGAGCTCTATTGATGTAACACTGTGGTATAGTGATTAACACATGGCTTTTCTGGGTCTGATGTCTAAGGCTGAGTGGAGTTACGCCCTGTACAGACCAGGCACTCTTCCAGTGTACTTCAACAGCCCTCCAGTTATGGGGAAATCCCTGCTCCATAGAGTATCTCCTTGCCAGAAGTATCTGTCAGCAGCCATAATTTGACACCAGGAGAAGGTTGAAGGTGACTCAGGGTGTAAGGTGGCTTCATTTGGGTACAGACTGAAACATGGACATGTCTTCACTGGATAGAAGCATCTCAGTTACTTCTATAGATAAAGCCTTTAACAGGAATAAATGCATTTTGTGGCTCATATTATTCTGTTATTTCTCTCAACATTTAACTGTGGAGTCAAACCATTCCAGTTAGATGGTTTACTACTGTGATCTTTTGTTTACTTGGCAGAGCCTGAGGCATATTTAGCTCAGTGGTCCAGCAATAAGGACTGAACCATGCACAAACATACACATACCATGGCATTCAGAAATTCAAAAATGGGAGTCACCGTCATTCCTCAGTTCATACCACATCAACCCCTGAGCTGCAGCTATTTTTGCCGTCTCGGGGTAGGAAAATACAAAAAGGCAGAGCAGAAGCCTTCTTGCCAAAAATATAATTACTGGTTTCTCAATATCATTGCTCTAAGATATTGACAAAGATATTTAGGGCTCATCAAATGTTAGAATACCAGTTCACATAGAAACTAATGCTTCCCAAAGTACTCATATTATCATGTGTAACCAGGGAATATAGTACACCAGAGATAATCAGGCCCCGTTGTCCTCTCCTGATTTAAGACAGACTGGTCGTGTTAAACAGAAGCACCACAAAGACAGTTACTGTAGCTTATATCATCAATTTTCTGTGTGCAGGTACAATACAGGTACGTAATTGAAAATACTTGGTTTTAACTGTGAGAGAGCCTGGAGGGAGTCATGTTTATGAAGTCATGTCTGTGGTTTGCTCCACTGTCCCTGTTGGACCTACACCAGAGTCTTTCTCTGTGCCGTAGAGCTGCCCTGTTGGCCTGTTAATTTCTCTCGGCTTTATCCATTCACACTTACAGTCTTCTTCTGTCTGTGTGGGTGTGTAGAACAGATGCCCGATTTTGCCACAAAGCTGTTAATCTTCCCCTCTTTTACAGTAAATCTTTGGTCATCAGTCAGTCAGAGCTGTCCATTGATGTTCTCAGCAATTCAACCTACTGTTGTTTCGAATCACTGCTTGACTGCACAACAGAGATTTGGCGCTTTAATAGTAAATAGTTCACTGTGAGTGTTTTAAACCACACTTCTTATACTGTTGATTCATTTGTGCTGTTTTTGTTGATTCTTTTCAAAATGATGCCAGTCTGTTGTCCTACATTGATATCATGTCAGCGAATATTGATCAATTAACGTTAATGATACAGAAAAATAACCCACCCACCATTGTAGACATTATCATATGCAAATTCCGTAGACACGGCACAACACTTGCATCACTATAAAATGTTTACTGTTCTTTTTGATCATGACAGTTGACTTTACAACAGGATACAATCAGGCGTTTTCCGTTTGGAAAAACTATACTTTTGCTCTGCATCATATCATATTTTGCGTAGTTATCAGAGCAACAGGAAGTGAAGATCAGAAGATTTCTTTTGTGGATGCATTAAAAGTATTTTTTTTAGAAAATGAAGTGATAGAGCAGGCCAAATCGGTGGCTTGACTCTTTTTTTGGAAGGAAAAAAATAGGTGTATTTTCCTGAATTTATATTAGAAAACAGGGGCGGCAAAAGTCTTATAGCCTCATAGCAAGAATGTTTCCAGTTTGAATCCTAGTACAACAAGAGGTCTTTCTCTGCATAGTTTACAGGCTCTTCTTGTGTCAGTGTGGGTTTTCTGTGGGTACTCAAATAAAATTCAAAGGTACTACAGAATGAATTGTAGCACTGCTATGTCAGCTTGCTTTGTCACGTCAGAGTGTCAAGTGAAGCTCAAGTGGAAACTCGTGATGAGATGAAAATTACGAGTCTAGGGAAAGAGAGCATTTGTACTTTGACTGTGAAGAATATCTAGCAGTTTGGGTGAAGGGCACAGTTTGATTCAGTGCAGATAACTGAGCAGAAATCTTTATGAGGTCTGACCCTGACAATCAGGGCCATCCTGAGTCTGTACCTGCATTTGTGAGCTGTGTGGATCGATGGGCAGAGTCTGCATTTTCACAAGCTAGCTCCAGCCATGTAATTCACTTCTTTTGTGACACAGGTGGAGCAAAGTGGAAGAATGCATTCAAGGCTGTAGTGTATTTAATACATGCACCCACCACCTATTCATATGATTGTGTCATATGTTTACATGCAGTGTTAACATGTTTACATGATTTAATTCAATAAATATTCAATTTATTAATTCAGTAATAAAAAATATTAATTAATTGTGCGTATATATATATATATGATCAGCTAAAAAAACATAATATTATAAGCTAATATATAATACAGTGAACCCTCTCTATAACGTGGTTCACCTTTTGTGGCTTCGCTGTTTCACAGATTTTAGTGCAGTTTTTTATGCTTTTTTTTTTACAGCGTATGCACGCGCATTGTGCTCTGTGTCCTGATTGGCTAAAGGACTGTTGGCCAGTGTCAATCAATCTCCTCCATGCCTCGTCTCTGTTCAGTACAGAATGCGTTCGGCTAGGCAAATTTACATATTTGCATATTGTCTCCACGACAAAACCCACAATGTCGACGAGACGTTCTGCACCGACAAAGACACCTGCACCACGGCCTTCAGTAGAAAAAGACGCTACAGCGGAGCCGAGTCAGCACGAAGAGGCACAGTCGGAGGAACTGTGAAATACGCGTCAGTCACAATGTGTCCAACCGCGTAGGCTGATGATTAAAATGATTATTTTACAGTATTTCTAAAAACTATCATAGTTATTTGTTAGAAAACGCTTCTATTTTTACTTCTTAAACAAATGCTTGGGCCTGAAAACAGGTTTTGATCTTTGGTTTTGTTCTATAGTACTGTATAATAATTGTAAAAAATAAAGCTGACTACTTCGCGGATTTCGCCTATCACGGGTTCTTTTTGGAACGTAACCCCCGCGATAAACAAGGGTTCAATGTATTGTAAATGTGTGTGCATGTGTGTGTTTGTTTCTTCTCACTCCATGATGACTAAGTTTTCACTAAACCTGCTTTCTGAAACAGGGCCCCGGAGTGATTTTCCAAGAACAAGTCAAATTTATTACTGCCAACACATGACAGCAGTCCCCAGCACCTAGGTCTTGCTTCTGTTGTTGTGCCGCCCTTTTTTCTGTTGCTTTTAGTGTAATGGCATGCATGGAATGTACTCGTTATCATGTCAGCCATCGTGTTGCTCACTGGTTTGCTTTAACTGTGAGTGCAAACGTGGTGTTTGCAGATAGACAGGTTGTTTGCATTGTAAATGTGAGATTTACACCAGTTTGTCTCCCTTGTTTAGCTCTGACCATGGTTGAAGGACCAGCATGTGTGACCACGTTGTTTGTTTATAAGCCGTGAAGTTGTATGAATGTGAGCTGAATTTCTTTTTTTAGATGGAGTGAGCTCAGTCTTGCCACTGAAATATTCTGGATTTTTCACTGTTTTTAGCCTGTCTAGGTTAAATGGCCTCAATGTGTTCAGTAACGATGTGGAAGAAAACACAGCAGGAATTCCTTAATCTCAGACTTCAAGGTCGTCTGTGTGTATAAATAGCAACAATATTGTTTGTAGTCATCACACATTCATTGACTCAAAATTTGAGTCGACAAGACTCAAGAACTGATCTCCTCATTTCTACCATGTACTCATCCATCAGCAGTTTGCACTTGGATAAAGACCTCTTAACTTTCTTAATGTCATTTCTAAAGACTAGAAACAAAACCCTTATTCTGCATTGACATTGACTTGGCATTGAAGCAGTCACATTTAACATTCCTGCCTGACTTCAACCAAGAAACTTTATTATTTTAAATATTTAACATCATTAAAAGAGGTTAATTATATACTTGTATATTTTTCCTGTGTTCTGCATTTAAAAGTTTTTCAGATTGTGAATAAATGGGAAGCTGCTGTCTGTGCATTGTCCCCTTGTTCTTTCCTAATTTAAACAAGACTGTAACATCAACTCATGAACAAGGACTAACTATGTCAAAGCAGGAGGTAGTGACCGACGTTCTTACCTTCTCTTACTAGAATTTAACCACTGGCTGGAGTTTATTTTGCTCTTTACTCTGTCTCTTCTGTCTCCTTTTCCTGTCTCTGAAAGGCCTACGCTCTTAGATGGATGCCCCATTCTACATCTCTCACTCAGACAGACTAAGGAGCCCTTATCCAACAGCCCAATAATGCAGTCAGTGTGAGGCTGGGAATTAAATGCTTCCTGTGTCTCTTTATGGCCCAAGTTGACTCATTGCATTCCACTCTAGGTTAATGTTTGATGGAGGAGAGATGGTGAGCCAGAGATTCACAGAGCTGCACTCTTCTCTATCTCTGGCACCGCAGGACGCCAGGGGCCAGAGCTACGTGTGGATAAGGAAGTCAATGGTCACTCACTATCTCAGTCAACAGTTATTTTACAGTAATTTTTCACTTCACACAGTGAAAAATTGTCTATTTGCGACACACAATGTGTCTAAAATAAGAACTTGTCCTGGTCCTAACACTTTGTTAATGTTTTAGGCAAGACATTATTGAGGTTGGACTTGTGTGATCAGTTATAAGTACAGTCTTGTGTTGGTTTGTTTTTACCTTTCTGCTTTGTTTTAACATTTGACCCAGTAAGATCAGTTGTGGTAAGGTGGGCATCCAGAGACAATTAATTTCAAAATAGCTTCTCAATTACCCTAATGAGGTATCTGGCCTAGTGCAGCACCATGAGGCAGTGGTCATTACTGATATTTGGAATGGAGCGACCTCAGCCAGAATAAATTATTTTGGAAGATACACTGTCTGGTCCAGTCCAAACCATGATAATTTCCCACATGCAGTCATTTTCCTGATGCCTTACTTGTGTACCTTTGTGTACCTCCTGCTCTATTCCTTAAAGACAACCCAAAATTATTATTGATTGAATCTAAGCAGGTGTTAGTTGACCTCTATACTACATTTTCTCTCCCGTCATTTCCAAAAGCCTTTATGTTAACCCAGCTAACTTTGTTGACGTTTCCCTATTCATTGTTTGCCCCTTTTTTGTTACAGTAACTGAGCTTACGAATTTTGGGTTACGAATGTATTATGGGACTTTTTCCTCAGATTTAACGTGTGTTAATGGTCAGTAATTGCAGTTCAAGGATTTTGAAAGTCAGCTGCTTTAGTGAACTTTGTTAACATTGTTGTCAATCCTGAATGCATTTAGCATAGATCCAACTGACGTTAGCGGTGCACAGAGCAGGATGTATTCAGGAAGTATTCAGAGACATTAGATGTATCAGGTAGAGTGATGTATGTACTGTCCTGACTGAACTTTGATGAGCATCATTTGTTGGCATCTTTCCAGACTGCTGGCATATGACTTGTGCCAGCTAAACTTGGTGCCCAACTAGTATCCTAAAAGCTAATGGCCGTAGAGCTTTAGAGTCATGAGTTGCTTTGTGGAGAACCGAGAATGGGAAGAAACGCTGTTCTTAATACAAGGCAGACTGAAGTACTGTCGTGACTCATCGTTGCAGGCACCAGCAGTGTTGGTTGTGTCTGTGTGAAACTGCGATGCAGCCCACTCAAACTCACACCATCGCTTGCATGTGGAAATGCAGGGAATCAAATCAGTAGAATTTCAGTCATTTTATTTTGATGTTTGGTGATTTTCTTTGTGCTTTTTTGCCACCACTCCTCTGTGTTTATCTTCACTCGACTACAGAGTGGCACGTAGATCCAGGTTTAATAATCATGATCTTTTTTTAACAAAAGGGATTGACCCTAAAAGACAACAGAAGGTTTTCCACTTTTACTGCCCAAGTGATAATTAATAATTCTAATTAAGAGACACCTGTTTTTAGAAAATCAGTGGTCATGCTCCACCATCTCAGTAATTTGATTTTTTGGCTGTTTTAATAAAAGGTTAAGAGCAGTTATGGTTATGCAATTATTTTTTTCATTTAAGACAGATTCAGGCATCTATAATTCATAACAAAATTTTGCTTCTTTGTACATTATACTACTCTGTGACCTAGCCTTTACTCTTTCATTAAAGTGAGCATATGTGTATGTATGTGTGGTACTCAGCAGTGTAATGTAATGTAATGCTGACTCAGACTGTGCGTCAACAGCTGCCGCCTGTTATTGAAGAGAGACAGTGGTGTGCAGACGGAAGGATTTTAGGAGAGGGAGGAGGGACAGTTGACGTGTGGGAGCATGAATAGGTTAGATTAAAATAGAATAGTAGACTTCGGCTTTATTTTCTATCATGCTATGCATGTTGATTTGACATCATGCTATTTCAGTTAAAACAGAAGGAGTCTGTTATGTCAAGATGTTAAACACAGAAATAATGTCTCTATTTATAATAAGAGCAATTTTAAGCCTTGAACTACTATTAAATGTAACCTGACATTCCAATGTTTGTGTTTTCAGGCTCAGATTGCCTTCCTACAAGGGGAAAGGAAAGGCCAGGAGAATCTGAAGAAAGACCTTGTAAGGAGGATCAAAATGCTGGAGTATGCTCTGAAGCAAGAGAGGTGAGCGCCTTTACTGCCCACTGCTGCTTCAGCCCACCCACAGCACACAGAAATACCTCAGCTAGTCTGCGACAACTGCAGTGATTCCATGTTTTGCTTGTTCCTAAAAATAATTTCCTTCCTCTGAGAAATACAGAAACAGAGAACATGGCAGAATCAGATACAGACTGGTCAACAAATCATCGGCTGCACCTGCACAGAGCTAGCACACTCCAGAGTGCAGTTCTTAGCCTCGCTCTACTACAATATTGATTTTGTTATGTAAAAGGATCACAAGAATTTCCAGCGTACTCTTGTTCATATTCTATGCACAGCAGCCTGATGGCTCAGCTGGTGTCAGCAGAGGCAGTAATGGAGTGAGAGTGCCAGTGAGATTCCCTCGAGTCCAGCTGGTGTGATGTCTCTTGACGAGAGCATGTGTTGGCAGAAAGTCTTTGTTTGTGGTCTGATGGTGATGGCTGTAGGCTCTCCTCAGTGGAAGGACAGAAAAGTAAAGGAAGACTGAGGAATCCTCTCTCCACTCAACACAAGGTCGCCATTGTATGCCACAGCAAACCAGAAAATTACATTATTTTCCATTTATTTCTTCACAAGCCAGTCACAATCAAAATGTCCCTTTGGTATACTTGGCATTTGTTTCCCCCCTGACTGCATCCTAGAACCAAGAAATACTGGTGATTTAATGTGTCTCTCTTAATCTTACTTTAACCAACTGAACATATTCTTCAAACCAACTTTGACATTGTAGTCCTACTCATGGCTGCATTAATAATCCTAATTTATTTGAGAGTATTTGTGACATCAGGCAATTCAGTCACTTCTCGTTCAGTAACAATCACAAAGGCTCTACCTTACACCCTGTGGTCAACAGTGGAAGACTCTAGTTGTATTTGACATCTCTAAACAGGGAATGTTTGGAATTCAAAGCATTGCTGAAATTCACTGAGGCAATCAGCAGGCCTCCTGGGATAAGAATGGGTGACAAATGGAAATATTAAAACTGGGATTTGTGAAAAATGGAAATTGAGATATCTTGATTTGAGCAGGGAGTTGAGAGCCTTAACACAACAGAATAGACTGGTGCTCTGTTGTTCCTTCCAGTCAGTTCAGAGGTTAGTTAGATTTTCTTATCTGTTCTCTGAACGGACCATTAGCTTTGTTGGGTATGTACTTATCCTCTGTTTGTTTTAGTGTATATTTATCTGCTTTTCTCCACTGAGATTACCACAGACTGCCTCAGGAACAACACCTAACCCAGGATTACTACCACTTTCCCCAGTTGCTAAGCAACAGGTCATGTCTCCAAGGGTATCTGAAAGCAATATCAGAAATGGCTTTGTAAATGTAGGATGCACCCAATTTAAAATGAATTTGATTTTGGTGGGGGTTGCTTCCTGAGGATTGTGTCGGCGTGGTGCAGCTGTGTGAATTGAAAGGTGTGGGAGCTCTCCTGGTGCTACATTGACTATCACTAATATAGATCGCTGCACAGCAATTGTGGGATATAATACCACACAGACGAAAGCCACACA
The DNA here is from genome assembly GCA_016785345.1 of Trinectes maculatus. Classification (NCBI taxonomy): domain Eukaryota; kingdom Metazoa; phylum Chordata; class Actinopteri; order Pleuronectiformes; family Achiridae; genus Trinectes; species Trinectes maculatus. The sequence continues at coordinate 518,434 of JAFBJQ010001037.1, forward strand.
TGAATAGTTTCTTTATGACGTATGGTATTTTATATCAGTTTTCAGTTTTTTTGGAGACACACTATTTAGTGGAACTGTATTGGGATATTTTATGCATATTTTCAGCTTAGACATTCTGTGTATTATTTAAGGTTTTGTGTGTGACTAGTCTAATGATTAAAGTTATTTGCATGAACTTGATTTTACAGATATTATTTTAAACTAATTTGCTACAACAACTACAATGGTTAGTAAGTCTTATTGCTCCTTTCAAGTGATAAGTGAATTTGTGAAGCAAATGCCTAATGAAAATAGTTTGAATAGCTTCAGCTTGGACCTTTTCCATCAGCCCTGTTTGATCAATTTTTTGTTTTTCTTTAATTTCAGAGCAAAGTACCACAAGTTAAAGTATGGGACAGAATTAAATCAAGGTGACATGAAGCCTCCCAGCTACGACTCTGGTAAGTCTATAAAGGCTCAAACAGAGAACTCAACCTCCTCCTACTAAATCACTGTTGGTTTCACATACCTCAAATGACAGGACTGTTAACACATGCAAAGACTGCATTCATGTTGAATCTTGTTTGCTTCAATAGATTTCTTCATTGTGTCCTTTCATAAATGCTGGAAGAAGACCATTGTTTGTTTGACTGTATTGTATAAATACTGTCTTTAGAGTAATTTACAAACAAATCCTTGGACATGGTATAGATTGGGGCATTCATGCTAGTAAATGTGAAAAAGAAATTGCACACTTTCACATTGATTTCAGGCAAACACAACCACAAGGGTCAACAAAATGTAATCATTTCCACAGAAATGTGTGTCTCTATCATCCACGGATGGACAAGCACTTTTGTAGAAGACAGTAGTTTCCAACTAAGCTGTTGATCCAACAGGCAAATTGTATCTAGAAAGAAATACCATAGCAATATTTGGTCGAATGAGAGGTAAAATCATAATCAGATTAATTGTATAACAAAAAAGCCAAACCATACCTACTTCCAGGGTCTCACTTGTGCCACAAAACGAGATGAGATCCCAATAAATGTAAAGTAATATGTAACACTCAACATAAAAAAGAGCAATAACTTCACCTGCTGACGAAGATAATGTAATGTGATTGGAAAGCTACAAAACAGCAACTGAATGGACAGTATGAGGAGATACTTTTATCAAGAACCCTAAATTAAAACCAAAACTCTCTACAGGAATAAGAACTACAAGAGGTAAGTGATAAAAAATCATTAAAGCTCCATAAATGAAGCTTATACGTTTTTATCCACTCCTTAAAGATCTAAATTTAATCGTGTTCAAGTCCTCCATCATTAAGTGAGATTGTGTTATTCCGTCTCCCGTATCTATTCATGAGAGCGGTACAGAGAAACCAAGCCTTTGAAGTGTTGATGAGGATGGAAAGGTGACATGGAGAGAGGTGTTAGGTGAAGAAGAAGGAAGAGAGGAAACAAGAAGTGGAAAGGTGTTCTTTCTATGGTGGTGAACCTTCCCGCTCCTCAAACCTTTGAATTAGGCCTGACTCCCTTTTTTTTTCACTCTCATCTCTCTGCCCTACCAAATCTGCCCGTACACACTCACTATCATCCCATCTAAATCCTATTAACACATCTTGTGTGCCCAATGCAAAAGTCCCAGCTGAATCACGAGCACGGTGCTGAAGTTGCTTTGAGTCCCAGTGTTGTGGACCTGACAAAACAGTCGTGAAGAGTGTGTCCTGTTTTCGAAGCTCCAGGCACAGATACGCATCACTCCTCTTTCTAGTATGTCATGGTACATGGATGGAGTGGAATTTTGCCATTTTGATGGTGTCAGAATTCATCATCAAATATCAAATGTCTTCTTTTAGAGTCTGAAAGAGGCGATTTCTGAAGACTTTTTTTTTTTACATTTCCGCTCTTTCCTCTTTACTGCTAGTAATTTTTGTAATGTTTCTATAAGGGCACTAATTGCCATTGATGTAAATATTTAGTTGGACATTAGTTATTACGGTTGTTAGCATGTAGTAACTCATTTACCAAATAAACCATGCGTTGCAGGAAAAAGTGACTGGGGTTACGTAAAATGCAGTGATGGTACCTATGTGCACAGCTGTAAAGAAATTTATCTTTCACTGGTCCAATTTAAAGAGAACCACTGTCTCCACTGTTTGACTCTAACCCACTGTAGGCTTACTGATAGCAGCCAAACACTGGATGTGTGGAGTTGCCAGGATGCTGTGATCAGGAATGTTCTGGTTGTGTTTACAGACTGGAAATAATGTCAGAGGCTGTGCTGTTTGTGGAACCCTGATTTATGTCCTTCTCTTCTCCTCCAGATGAGGCCAATGAAAATGAGACTTCTGGGTCATTCAACAATCAGCTGTCTTGGAAACAAGGCCGACAACTCCTCAGACAGTAAGTTTTGTCATGTTTTTATTCTCGTCTAACAGTGTTCAGTACAGAAAACAAAACCAACCCAATGAACACTATTTAAATAGTCGGCTGTCTCACGGTTCTGTATTGAAGTTGCAAATACAAAATGAGGGGCATTGTTTCTCCGACTTAATGCCGGAAGCGGAGGCTGTCACTGAGCCAAGTGATTTCTGTGTAAAAAGGAGAGCCAGGCAGCAGACAGACAAAGACGATGTTTTGTTATATGTTACGCCCCTGATTCCTCAACTCTGGCATGCAACTAAATTTACACACTAAAACAGCAGTGTGTTGAATTGTTCAGTGCAGCGTAAACAAGCAACAGTGCAATGAGTGGAATTTTACCTGCGTGTCTGTGTGTTTTTATATGTGTGTGCATATTTATACAGTATATGTATGTAAATACGTTTTTACAAAATATGTAAATACGTGTGTGTGTGTGTGTGTGTGTGTGTATTTTGTGAGTTGTGTCACTGCAATAGGCTATAAACTATGGAAAAGAGCTCCCTCGCATGGGCTACAGCTGTCATTACCAACTCTGTTTTATGTCCTTTATCTGCAAGCTTAGAAAAATGTTGTAGTCACCATCTTACTCTCCTCTCAGTCTGTGTAAATAAACGAGGCTCCAGCCTTTTTCTCATACACCATAAGGCAGCTTCACACGTCATCTGCCCCAACATACCGGCTGATGAAGCAGCCAGTTGATTCTTGAGTCAGTGTCAAGGGACAGATCAGTAATGTGTTAAGACAGCCCTCCCTTTCAGTCAGTCTTCCACACAAATTGTTGAGCTTGTTTTGCATCCCTACAGGGTAGGTGTAATATTTGATGAGTAGCACATCTTGCCTCAGCAGAGCTGATACTGTTAACTAGACCACTGCCTGAGGAAATGACACTGTTCACAGCAGCAAGTAACTGACCCTCCCTCATCTTTGATTCTACTGAATTCTTGGCAGTAAATGCACTGCAATAATTTCATGTCCTTAACGCCATTATTAAATTGTCATACAAAGCCTGCACATCTTTCTGCCTGTGGTTGCCTCACTAACCCAAGAATACAAGACTACAAGTTAAATGTTGTATTACACAACATACAGCCATTCTTGATTTCATGTAATTTTTCCCAGGTACCTGCAGGAAGTTGGCTACACAGACACCATATTAGATGTAAAGTCCCAGCGGGTTCGAGCACTGCTAGGACTAGCCGGCGATGTAGGTGGACAGACAGGTGAACGAACCAATACTGAGCCTTTGGTAAATGGGACGGACACAAAGGGCATGGGCACCAGAGGGTGAGTGCACTCTTAAGTATACCTGTAAACAGTTCAGTATGTTATGGTTAGTCTGTGACAATGATCATTGTGACAATGACAATCTTATCAGCTCTTGTAATCCCTGTGTGCACCTGTCATGTATTTGTTAAAAGAATTGTGTGAGGCTGTGGGATTTTGGTCTGAATTTTTTAACAGTTACACATTTGTCACAGCCTGTCTCTGGCTACAACTTCATGTCAGTGCATGCATTATTGTCATTATTGTCATCAACAGGAATGCTGAGCTCTCTGACACCAGTGCCGTGCTGGAGGCTTTCAAGTTCATTGAGAATGCAGCTGCAGAGTTCAGTGACGAAGATGACGAGGATGATAGCGAGGGGAAGGATAGGACTGTGGAATCCAGAACAGTAAGAGAATAGCCATCTCTCACCTTCTGCAAACACACATGTTAAATAGAAGGTGTCCCTAAACTATTGATAATGTTTCCCCCCAGATCTTGAGAAAAAAGCCATCATCATCATCAACATCATCCCCAGCCAATATGGACACCACTGAGGACCCTGACACAGAAGAGGCACTGAAGGGCTTTGACTTCCTGTCCAGCACTGATGAGATGGACACCTCACCAGAGTCCAGAGGCACTGGGGATGGCACAGACTGGGGTGAGTCACTGATCTGTCAAGAGCAAAGTTTGAAATGCAGAGTTGCAATAGGATGTGCTGAGTGCTATCAAGACACTGTTATAGAACCTACATTGCCCAAAAAGTTTAGTAAACTTAAGTAGACTGATAAATTGTTTGGTGACTGTTCATGGAGTACTTGTCATTCATATACCATGCTGTGGTCATTAATCATTGTGTTACAAGTTTCTCTGTTTAACCCATAGTTCGTAATCTCTTCCACCGTGTCCCAATAGCCTGTGACCGCAATGTCTCTCCCACTCCTGTGTGTCTTCAGATCACCAATGTCCCCAAATCTCTAGTGCTAAAACCAGCCGAAATGTGTTTAATATCATGTTGAAGTTTGTATTTGTATTTGAAGGTGTGTTTGGAAGATTTGAGTCGTGTGAACAACGATTCATTAAACACTAAAATTTCATGGGGAAGATTTTTTATTTGTCAGTCCCCACAATCCAAAAGTTCAAATTAAGTATTTTCCACATATTACTTTCCCCCACCAGTTCTTTAAATCGAAAAAAAGATCCTAAAAGACTAAATGAGAGATGGCTGTGAATGCTGCTTCCATTTAAAATCAGTCGAATATCGCTCAGGTTAAATAATGATTGTTGTTAGAGAAGATGCTCATCTGAGTTCCTTAAGTTTTTGACTCTCCTGGAGGCTTAACAATCCTCCAGGAGCATAGGAGTCTGAGAGAAGTCTCCACCCTGCCATGCCGCTTGGGCCTCAGGGCAGTTGTTCAACAGCCTCTTGGTCTGGTTTTGTTCCCCTTGTATAGAGAAGGACGAGCAAGGTCCCATTTCTGAGGCCTGGGATGTGGACCCGGGCCTGATAACCAAACTGAAGGAGCAGTACAGAAAGGAGCGCAAGGGGAAAAAGGGGGTGAAGAGTAAGTCCTGTCAGGCGTTGTCGCCTCTCTCCCTCCCTCCCTCCTACTCCTCTCTCTGTAGAGCCTGACTTTCAGCCAGAAAGCCTCAACTCAAAAACAGTACATCTTCAATGTTTTTTCTCATTTCCTCCCTAGCTGCTCCTCTGGCCTCTTGTCTGCCATGCCATTCTCTGTTTTATTTTTCTTCTGCAAGTTACTGCACGGACAAAATCCGTCAGTGTGATTGTCCTACCCTACAGTGATGCTCGATGCATGTTTTTCTGTTTGGTATAATGTTTTAATTTATATTCACTCCATCTCGTCCACATCGTCGTATATAATAAGGTTAATGTGAACAGCCCCACAGTCATCTGTTACCTGTGCTGATATTTTCTCGTGTCACATGTCATGTCCTGTTCATCCTCATCTGTCATCCATGTTGATAGTACAGTAATCCAATGAGCATTTTCAGTGACAATGAAGTGACTCAGTTGAATACCACTTCTCTCAGAATAACAGCCCGCTTCAGACTCATTAAGTAGTTTGAGAGCTATTAGATTGCACATTAAGGAAACCTAAGATAACGCTGCTGTTTTCTCTGTGATTATCATGATAGTCACAGCTCAGTTAATCTCACTTTCTCTTTTTTACAACCTTGCTTCCTCCTCTGGTTTTGCCTATTTTTATTCTTCATGCTGGACCAGTACTTTTATCACTCATGTGGGTGTGTGGGGGAGATCACCAAGAGAAGTCTTGTTTTTAATTTTATTTCTTTACACCAAGATTTAAGTTTTAATCTGAAGGCCTATGTGTAAGATAATAAATAGTTTAATTAATATCCATAATTGGTTAAGTAAATGATTCTGCGAGACATCTCAATATTCAGCGCAAAGATCTTAAATTACTCCTTCCACACATCCCACACAAAGGGATAAATGTACCTCAACACCTTTTCTACCTCTTCAGCTCATCTAACAGGGACTCTGCTGCTGACTTCTCTTTTTTTCCCTTATTTACGTACTATATTGAATTGATTTACTGTTTTCGTTTTCAGTCCTGCTTTTCTTCCATGGTTGTTCTGCTTTGTCATTTTAAGCTTGTTTTCACGATTATTGAATTTTTTCTTTTTCTTTTTCCTCCACCTGCACTCTCTGTTGCTGTATGCCTGCTTGGTAACATTCTTGACTTAACTCGTTCAATAGGGCCAAATCGGTCAAAACTGCAGGACATGCTTGCTAACCTGAGAGACGCAGAGGACTTGTCCCACATGCAGCCTCCATCCACTCCACAATCCAGGCCCAACGTGGTCCGCTTCAATGAGCATGAGGGGAACCGGACAGATGAAGGTGCTCAAGCAAAAAAAAAAAACTTGCAATTGTTAGAAAGGCTGAAATTCCTTCCAACTCTTGTTGACAGTGTCAATAGAGTTTGTGCTTAAATTAATTTATTTTAATTTCCACAGTTGAGGCATTGACCTTCCCGCCCACCTCAGGCAAGTCATTCATAATGGGCACAGACGAGGCCATGGAGAGTGAGCTCGGCCTGGGGGAGCTGGCTGGACTCACAGTGGCCAACGAAGCCGACAGTCTGGCATATGATGTAAGTAGGAAGACGCAGACCTATGTAAAATACATGGGAACATTTTTCTGGAGTAAGCTTTTTTTGTAGAACAAATCGTACAACAACTCTTAATAATACAAATTTAAATGACTGCCCCTCAACATAACGTTTTTGACCATATGTCTATGATTATTATGTTTTCATGTTTTGTGAAAATAAACAGCAACCCTCCTGTTAACAGTTAACATCAACATTAACCAAAAAAATCGTCGGAGCTGCTTTAGTACAGAACTACTGATGATATAACATACACATACCATGAAGATGCTTCACGAGATGTTGATTGTTGATGAGATACCCTCTCTCCAGATTGGCAACAATAAGGACGCCATGAGAAAAACGTGGAACCCCAAATTCACTCTGCGCAGCCATTTCGATGGGATTCGTGCTCTGGTCTTCCACCCTGTGGAGCCTGTCCTGGTCACTGCCTCAGAGGACCACACTCTCAAAATGTGGAACTTGCAAAAGACTGCTCCCGCTAAAAAGTAAGAATGTCTCCACTCAGGATGCCTCCAATTATGTTTGAAAAGAGGCTATTCTCGTAAAGCACAGGCCAGTTGCTTTATGAGCCTCATTGATGCTGTTTTCCCAACAAGAGCAAAAATAACAATTTTAGATTTATTATTGTATTGTTTAGCTCCTCAGTCCTCCCACATCTGCTCGGTTAAAGACTCAGACAACAGTGTGACATGTGTAGACAGTGTGATGTTGCAGCGTTCTTGTCTCCTTGAAGCAGCAGAAAGAAAGGCTTGTTTACTGTCCCCCAGGTATAATAGATCTTTTTATTGCTGCACTGTGATGCGATTCAGCAACAAAAACCTGATCTCGTCTCAAGAAGCAACAACACTGTTGTAACTAAACTCATCATGTCACATCACAACTCTGCAGCCACACACTGTCTGCAGTCAAGGTTAAGTGGAAAATAACAGTAAGACAGCAATGAATGGATCGCTGGCCTAGCAGTAAATTGCCATTTCATTTTTTGGTATATAAAATATAAAACCTGTATGCTCAAATCTCTTCTCTTTAGTAATAAAGCATTAATTGCAGTGTTTTGATTTTGTATGTTTTATTAAGGAACACTCTTTTTGCCCACAGGAGTACATCTTTAGACGTGGAACCAATCTACACTTTCAGGGCCCACAGGTAAAAACACTGCACGTGAATATTTGTTTTTCACTGTTGGTTTAAAAGACAGCAAGGGTAGATATTTCATTGTTTATTAACCACAGGGGGGCAGTACTGAGTGTGGTGATGAGCAGTACAGGGGAGCAGTGTTTCAGCGGAGGGGTTGACGGAACTATTCAGTGTTGGAACACTCCCAATCCCAACATCGACCCCTATGACTCCTACGGTAACAATTAAGGGTCATGTTTTTGTGTTTAGATCTGAGGCTTTACGAGGCTTTACACGTCAAATCACACCTAACTGAGGTTGTCTTGTTTTTTTCCCTCTGTGGCAGACCCATCGGTGCTGCGTGGAGCGCTAAGTGGACACACTGACTCAGTTTGGGGTTTGGTGTACAGCAGTGCACACCAACGCCTCCTCTCCTGTTCTGCAGACGGGACAGTGAGGCTGTGGGATGCCAACACAGTCTCCCCTGCCCTTGCTGTATTCAATGAAAACAAACGTACAGTCTTGATTTATGTATCATGATTTTTTTTCATTTTTCCTATTTTTTTAATGAGGTGCGGAACATGAAAATCTCTGTTTTTCTCTGTGTCAGAAATGGGAATTCCCTCCTCTGTGGACCTGGTGTGCAGTGAACCAGCCCACCTTGTTACATCCTTCACAAATGGACAAATTGGCCTCTTCAACATGGAGACCCGTCAGCTGGTTCTCAGTCTGGAGTCCAGTTTAGAGCCAGGTAGATTAAGCATTTTGTGTCACAAACAGTGGTAAACTGGGTTTAACTTTTGGTGATAGTATGGTCAGATTAGTAAAGTCTGATTTTAATTTTCAGCCCAAAACAACACTCTCACGGATACATTTTTAATATCATTCATAGTGCTGAAGTAAACTTTAACGTGCTTCAGGACACTTCAGTTTCATTGAGAGCTACTGTAGCACAGAAGGTAGAGAAAATGCAGTTAGTTTTAAGACCTCAATGCTAAGCCAGGAAGTACTCATGCCTTCATCAGTTTAAACTGAAAATAATATTTCCTTCCAGTTATATGTAAGTGCAGTGGGCCAGTCTGCCGTGTGGAGTCTAATGTATTTATCTGTTTTGAACCAGGCACTCCCTGTCAAATCAATAAGGTCCTCAGCCACCCGACTCTTCCCATCACCATCACAGCGCAGGAGGACAGACACATCAAGTTCTTTGACAACAACAGTGGGAAGCTGATTCACTCAATGGTGGCTCATCTGGATGCAGTGACCAGCTTAGCTGTAGATCCTAACGGTCTTTATCTCATGTCTGGAAGTAAGTAGCTCTTAACCAGAGGTGGTTTTGTGTCAAGGACAGCTTCATGTTTTTCTTATACTAGGTACTTGCTGGTTGTCCTGGCATGTTTTAGATGCACCCTGATCTTTTCATACTACTTACTGCATGTTTTAATGTGTAAAAGCAAAGTTGTGTTTATATGTCAGTAAGGATTTTGCAGACAACATATTAGCTCCATACATATCTCAGCTGCCTTTTTTCCATGATATAGGACAAATATGTTTGCGCTATTACTGACTGCTCTTACAACAACTATTTGCTGTTTCCTTGTACCACTTTTAACTACTCACCTATTACGCAGGTCATGACTGCTCAATCCGTCTGTGGAACCTGGAGAGCAAAACCTGCATTCAGGAGTTCACCGCTCACAGAAAGAAGTTTGAGGAATCGATCCACGATGTGGCGTTCCATCCATCTAAATGCTACATTGCCAGTGCTGGTGCAGATGCTCTCGCAAAGGTGTTTGTATGACACAGAGCTGCGTTTCTCCCTGCAGCCCCGCTCTCTGACTCAGCCTCCCATGACTAGGGACCAATAGAGACACGGTAGGGGGTCCAGTCCCACCTCACACAGCCCACTGGTTTCCTGTCAGACTGGCAGACTATGTAGCCACTAGCCTCAAATGGGCAATGACTCTCAATGGAGTCAGCAGGGAGGCAAGTAAGGAGAACTGCTCTCTAGTCCCCCATCTACCATCCAGGCAGGCCTGGGTGTGACCGGTGTAGCGCCCCCACCGACAGACTATACTTTACCTCCATAGCTAGGAGGCTCAGGACAAGTGTTGATAGAGTGTGGAGTGGAGTAATGAGGTTTCAAGCCGGTCTTCTGCCCCTGTGACATCACGCTCACCCTGAATCCCTCAGGCCCTCGACCTTCCCTCTCCGACAGACCTCGGTCTGGGCCCTTTCCTCCAAGTCAGGTTTTGTGTTGTGTTGTTCCACAAATGTGGGGTACTGAAGGCTCCCAGGAGCTGCTGTGGAAGCCTCTCACTTGTTCTCTGCTTCCCAGACTGACTCTGCTTGCTGGCCTGCCTTTATTTTTTCTTTTTAAAACACGTATTGACAAATGTGCCTTTGCTTTAAAAAGGTCTTGAAATTGTTATTTTAACAAGCTTGTTTGGGGGAGCAGGTGAGGAAGGGGCACAGTGCAGCAGTGAAGCTGGTTGTCCCAATGTTGTCAATTTTAACATTGGATGTAAAATTACAAATGCTTATAATAAACAAAATATATATATTCAGTCTTAAGATTTACTGTGCAGCGTGAGTTTGAGTGCTCCTTTTTGATAAGTGTGGTTGGGGAATCAATTCTGTGCATTTCAAGGCAAAGCTGGTAGCTACAGACTATTAACTATAATGCCTGTTTGTTAGATTTAAGTAACTGTACACTTCAGAAGTAAGATTACAAACATATGTGTCCAAAGTAAACCATCTTGGTTATATAATATACAGTTCAAACTTGGTTTTAGATGTCCACGTTAGGAATAACTAATTAATTTTGGCCAGTTTGCTCTTGTATCAATTGAATGGCTTGTACTGTATGTAGTTTTCCCCAATTGTGTGGACATGCTTGACTACAGTGTGATGTGTCATGTTCAGATATTTACAGTAGTCCAGTGTTTAGCAGGAAATTAGTGCAGTACTGTAGGAATATTTGACACGAGTTAACCATCCAACACTGAGGGAAGAGAATTGTCCTGCAAATTCCAGTTTATTGTAAACTGTGTGTGGAGAAAACGATCCTGGTTAAAAAAACAAATCATGATGTTGTACATGTACATGAGTACAGCTTCGAATGAGCCATTTTCTCAGTCACTGGTTTGTATATGAAAGTATGTTCAAAATAAAAACTGCTGTAAAATGTTGCCTGATGTTTATCATTCTAACAGGAAATCTTGTTTGCAGAAAACAAATGTGATCACCATTGCAGATCAGACAAACTCAAGATGACTCTCATGGATTTACATGGGTCTGTTTAAGATTTAAAACTTAGTAGTGATGATGATCTTTATTTAGTGCTGTTTATTTATTGTTATTATTTATTATACAGATGTTTTTCAGATTTTCCTATGATTTCTTGGCAGATTAGTGCACCTCACGTGACATATTGGCCTCAGAAAGCGTAAGTCAGCCTGACTCTTAATACACATTCCATGTCTGTGTGTTCACGTATTCATCCAAGAGGGGCAACTACTAGTTGAGTGAAAGACACACGTAAGAGAACAGCCACTTTAATTTCACTTCATTTTCTTTTGTCTTTTATTAGAAATTGCAAAAAAGTCTAATTATCTGAACATTATTAGCGAAAGGCTTTTAATATGCATATGTACAAACAGGTCATAATAAAGAAAATCATAAATATTCAATAAACAAAATAGAAATGCCTGCCATGTTAGAAGCAACCACACTATTAAGATCAAGAGGGATGGGATGAATTGGTTTCACCACTTCCAAGCAAATTGGACAACTGCTATCGCTCTGCACCATGATACACAAGCTCCTCTTTCCACACAAGTTCACTTTCCTGTTTCATGTTACTGAATCACCACGTCACATTCACTTGTTGGTTGCACAAGAGCTTTGTTTGCACCTGCCACTTATATATGAGTGATACCAGCATTATTGTCATACAGAGGAACTTAAACAATGTCCCTACTAAGAAATCTCTCCTATTAGGAAGATCAAAATGCACAATGTCTAGAAAGAATATCCTCTTGACAGAGAATTGTATTGAAAGCACCATATTACTAAGTTTAATAAGTACAAGAAGCCAAAAAAGGAAGTGCTAGGCATGCTTTACTTCTATATTTCTCTGCAAGCACCGAATCCCAGTAAGGCAGCTTTGTGTTTGTTCATCAGTCTGGTACCACTTCTTGATACGACACTTTTGAGGAGGGGCCTATAATTTCATAATGGCTATAGTATTGACAATATATATCACATATTGATGCCTTGAGTTGCGAGGCATCAACACTGACAAGGTGCTGATGAATCAAGAATTAGGGATCCGCGCCATAAATGATCTAATTAAGCTTCAAACCAATAGAAAATGTTTTGCTGAAAAACAAAAACCATATTTACAACTTAGAAACCCAGTGTAAAATGTGTCTTATTGGGAAGTGGTACCATCGTTAGAAATGCTAAGGAATACTGTTCTCCAACAGTAAACGACTGACACCGCATTAGATGTCAGTATGTCACTGTGGGTGAAAACCCTTAACTGTTAGCACCATCTGTATGTTTGGGACACAAACGCTGATGTACCTAATTTCAAAAACCCCTCCCTGTTCAAATAAGGGGAAGTGCAGCCAATCCAGCACCATCTGGGCAACAGAGTGAGTAAATTTACAATCATCCTCCTGTTGAGACAGCCCATAATCAAGATGTCCCTCTTTACATCTCCCCACCGCTCCTCTGTCCTTAATTTCTCGGCTGTGAATTGAACTCCTGGCAGATGTTTTGGATGATCTTGGGTACATACTTGTAGAGGCTGTCAAATTCATCTACAAAGAAGGAGTGCTCCTTGTCAGGGTCTGTGGCGATGTAATCCAGCTCATCCTGGGCGGCCCAGGCGATGCCGATAGAGTAGGCGATGACACCTGGATCACAAGGAGAAACGGCAGGTTACGCACAGTTTCACATGGGGTTGCCACAACAAACAGTGCATGTCACCTCACGGTGGCGTGGCACAAACCAGGCTCAACAAATGCTTTGTATAATTATACTGGTGATTCTGGGTCAAAGCCTCCAAACTGGGTGAAGGAGTTTTCAGATTTTTTTTTTTTTTTAGAATATTAACACAGATTTTGTTAGTTTCAGTAAGGGTTAAAAAAATTGGTAATCTAACATGCAAGCAACTGCTTGACTTGACCATATCTCCTTTTTTTCAGATTGTGTAGGGGTTGACCTCTCACCTTGGCTTTGGACTGCCAGTGCAGGTACCCTGACGTCATCATAGGAGCGTCCATCTGTAATGACAATCATGATCTTGCGTTTGTTGGGTTTAGATTTGCTGAAGAGCTGCTCCGCCGCATACGTTATGGCAGCACCAGTGCTGGTCCCACCGCTCCAATAGTTGATGCGTTTGATGGCATTCAGCAGCTCGGCCTTGTTGTTGTACTGGCCAAAGGCAAACTCCAGCCTCTGCTCGTAGGTGTACTGCACAGCTCCCACCCGCGTGTCGGTGTCAGAGATCTCAAACTCCCGCGTCACGTTGGCCACAAACTGCAGCACTGTGCGGAAGTTGCCAGTTCCCACGCTGCTGGAGCCGTCGATGACAAAGGCGATGTCGTTGGCGTTGAGGCAGGTTTTGCTACACACCAGGCGGTCTGTGTCACACACTCTCTTCACCAGGGGCTGCACGGTCTTCCTCAGGGTAAACCAGCTGTTCACAGGCAGGGAGAAGAAGCCATTTGTCCGACACACAGCCTGCAGGATGGAGATGAGAGTGTGTTTCAGACAGACAGCGTTTACTGAAGCACTGACACACTCCACCTGATTATACTGATTATACTCCACCTTGTCAACAAAGTTGGCCTCAACCAGGTTTTGTTTCTCACTCTCATCAGGGCCCTCGATGGTGACAAAGAATATGTTGATGCCGGACTCGCGAGCGAGCCGAGATGCCTCCTCCACCTTGTCCGTGGGCCAGCCGTCCACCAGCACCACGGCCACGTTTGGAGCTCCTCCTCGGTTTCCATTGGCGTCACTGAAGTACTGCTTATTGATGAAGGAGAGGGCCTTTCCTGTCAGGACACCAGAGGGCAGCAGAGAAAATGTTAATCTCCAGGAAAAAGAAGAGTGGTTTGAAAGCAGGAATGAATCTGGCAACAGATGAGGTGAGGGATTAAAACCAATGTTTAAGTCTTTACTCTGTGGATGAACTAACATACATTATATACATCTCTGTGGGATTTTTTTAGGTGCTTTCCTGATATGTAAAAAGCATATGCCTATAAATAATACTGTATATCACAGAAACATGCATATAGTAGCCGTTGTCATAAAGACGCACGAGGCACTGGCTGCAGGCTGAAAGCCTGACCCCCGGGGGCTGGTAAAGGCAAATGCTTGTTGGTCAGCACAGGGGATAAACACGGCTTACAGAGGCAGGACTGTAATTTAGCTTGCAAGCATCTTGCAGCAAATTTAGACTTAATTCTATCCTTGCATGTGAAAATGTGCCTGGGTAGTCAACCATGCAATAATTGCACCTCTTTCACTTTTCACACTTTTGTTTGTAGGCAATTACACAGCAAACAATCGCTCACTCACCCACGTTCGAAATGCCTCCCTTCTGCACAATCTTATCTATGGCTGACTTCATGTCTCTGGAGTTGGAGTAAGTCTTCAGACTGATCTCTGTGACCGGGTCGTCCCTTCAGACCAAATGTAAGTCAATCACACTATGTTTTCTCATCGACAAATGGTATGCAATATCACAACAAACTGAAGTACGTGTACCCATATTGAATGATGCCCATCATGGCTCCATTCGCACCCACGTTGATGGACTGGGCCACGTCAGCCAGGAAGTCCCTCTGGATCTTAAAACGCCGCTTCCCAATGCTCCAGCTGCCGTCCATCAGGAAGGCCAGGTCCACCTTGCAATCTGAAAGAACAGAGAAAGAAAATGCATTCAACATCATTTGTTAGGCCTAAGTGATACATGCTGTATGTTTTCGTGAGAAACTCCACTGAATGTAAACAAAGGTTTGTTTAACAGGAAAATCTTTTACCTTAATGTACTGTACATGAGAGATCTGGGTTTTGATACTGAAATGAACATTCACCAGTTTGTGGAAAACTCAGACATCTAATTACAAATACAAAATTGTAATAATCAGAGATACATTTTTATGTAGTAGTCTTAAAGCTATATGCTGGACATACTTGGGTCTCCATGTGGCGCAGGCTCGGGGGCTCTGGGCGCAGGGTCTTGCTCTCTAACACTGAAGCCTGAAATTGAACAACACACGAGGTTTACCCACTTGTGTCATGAGGGAATAGTCATCTGAGGTTTTATGTCCTTTAAGAATTCACAAACAAACAGAAAACAACATCTCACCAACATGTTTGAGGTGGTTGATAAAAAGACAATTCATATGGCAGTCTTTACCTTCCCACCATCTAAAGCTACCGTCCGATTGACTACTCACTTACACTGTTTAATTTCCTTAGAACACAGCACATTTGCAGCTGCTCACGTGACATGGATACCAAACATTAGCCAGTATTTGTTGTTGGCGCAAATTATTCCAAACAGGAACAGTCCTTAGCCACAAGCAACCACACCGTTTGACTTTGACTTCAAACCCTTTCAATTACAGGCTGAGCAGAAACCCAGATTCTTTTCCATGGATGTCTACTCGCAGTCTGAGAAAAGAAGTAAGTGGCACAGCGAGTCAGAAAAAGAAGCATGTTGCAGCACAGGCCGTTTTACCTGAATCATAAATGTTTGCGTCTGGTTTCCAGGCATCCACAGGCTCCACTGCATAAATAATATCAGACAAGCTCAGCATTAGAATGTTTCCACTACTGTACAGCACTCTCCATGGTAGATACACGGAAAGGTTCATTTTTATCATCAATTGAAAATATCATAACATTTTTTTTTTTGCAACTCTTCTCCTAATTAGGAAGCTGAGGCACTGGCCATTCAGGAAGTCCCACACTTTACAGAAGAGCTGACACCTTCCAGATAATAAACAGGCGTTTGTTGCCGCGGCAACCGCTGCTCACCTCGAGTATGGGTTGTGTCCACTGGCGTCTTACGGTTGACGTCAGAGTCAGGGGATCGTGGCGCTAAATGTAAGGACACGCAACACAATGTCAGGAAACGTAAACACACAGTGAGGTCAAAGCAGCTCCCACAGACTCTGAGTTTCATTTGGCTGGATGTGGCAGTGTTTTTGTGATAGTGGTGGAAAAGGGCTCAGCAACTGGCTTTTCCAAACCCAGGCTGTGTCATCAAACACACCGTGGCCTGTAATCTGTACGTGAGGGCTGCCTGCACGTCCCATTGTGTGTTGTCAGTTGTATGTTGGAGAGTTTTCCTGTCGCAGTACTACATGAATAGCTTTGGGAGATACACTTGTTAGGACCCACAACCAGGATTAGTCTGGCTTATCATAAAGACTGGAAGCAGGAGGGAAGAGCTGCTATGTCTTTTTTCCAAAGGTCACTAAATGCACCGTCCAGCACCTGTGCGCTCAGGCCACACAATGACGGACAGAAGCACATTTTTACACTTCCTCAGCTGCAGTGATGTATGTGTCTGTAAGTGGTGCTGACAAACGGACGACGTACTCTCAGCACTGTGCCTGAAGGCATCATGCATAGACAGACACAGACGCTCTGCTAACGTGCTACTTTCACTGTACACCATGTGTGGACAATGTGTAAAGCTCCCAGACTAAATTCCTGTATCTCTAATGTCGAATTACAAAGTGCAAAGACAATGAATGGTTTTGTAGCCAGAGAGAGCTGAGCTCCACTGTCTGCTGGCTCCACATGTAACAGACAGATGTGAGAGCTGTGTCGACCTTCTTGTTTAACGCTTTCCAAGAAATCAGTATATTTAGCATCCTGTCAAACTCTTGTCATATTGGACCATGATACTAAAGTCTCTTGGCCTAATTCTCAACTCTATTGTGTGAATAGATTCTTTTCTTCTAATTATTGTTCATATGATGTGTTCAGACTATTTTCCATTAGCTGACATGATCATTTGAGACATCTTCAATGTTGAATAAACATGAAGGGATCAAATCTCAATCAAATCACATGATTTCACTTTAAACTGTATGACTGATAATGTTGCATCACGGCGAGAAACACATATTCACACAATCCATACATATGAATCCCTGGCCTTGTTAGTTCCCAGTAAAGAGAATGGAAAAAACACTTACGGTACGGTCCAAAGTTATAATACCAGCGCTCATACTCTGACATATCAGGCCTGTGATCCCGAGCTAGAGGAGGATGTTTTGAAACCTGTTAGTATGTCTCCAGTGAACCACAGGGAAAAGAGCACACATTTCCATGGTTGTGATTGGTCACGTGTTCATTCCAGCCAATCCCACACGAATGGAAATGACGGCTTTATGCACAGTTATCACCTCAGAGAGAGAGTTTCTCTCTCTCTCTCTCTCTCTCATGCCACCCACTCTCTCCCTCTCTTCACAGTGATTCCTCATGTTGCAAGCAGATAACATGTAAACACAATGTCTGGAGAGACACGACGTGTACTTACATATGGAGCCAATTTGACACATTAGCACAAATGAAATCAATCACGCAAGCATGCACATGCAACTCTTAGCAGATTCAAGGTGTAATAACCTTCCACACTGAATGGGGGCAGTACAAACCAAAGTGACACGTGCAGTCCTATAGGGTGGTTGACTCACCGCTAACATCAGGTGTGTCTGTCTCGGTCCATGTGTATCCTGAGTCTGGACCTGCATGACTAATGTCTGAATGTACAGCAGAGAAGGTGGGTGCATCAGCAACTTCAAGGGCTTAATCCACAGTTTAAAAGTAGCTCCTTCCCAATTCACTTGTATTGATTGACACAAGCAAAACAACAAACGTTTCACACTGGTTGAACTGTTTGTGGCCAGTGGCTCCTGGCATCCAGTGAGTGTGTTTAGGAAAGAATGTGCATCCTCGTTTTGTTCAAAGATGAATCAAAAGCTGTTTTTCTGTTTTGCTAAAGATTTGGATGAAGAATCCTTTGATACCTGTCGGACGTCGAGCTCCGGGGAACCAATCAGGACGAGGATAGGAGTGGGGCGCCCAATCCCTTCTCGGAAAAGCTGTGCAGGAGAAGATTAGAAAGCTGCATTCAGGACAAGCATCAAGGAGAATCATGCTTGTGACCTCCACCAGGCCTGCCACATTAATAGTGGGGTATGCACAAGATGTTCAGCCTTGACTCACACACTACACACTGCACACAGTCTGTCACATAGAGACATAGAGTGATTGAGCGGCTAAAGGTTATTCCAGTGAAGCCTTTATCTTTCTACCTGTGGGTTACAGAGACAGAGGGAGGTGAACACGCAAAGAAAATGTAAATGTGCTTCTCATTTCTGTGTTTTCCATCTGCTGCCCCTGGCAGCACAACTTGTTCGCACAGACTCACAAGATTTACCTTGACGTGGCAAAAAAAAAAAAAAAATCATACTTAATCAAACGGGTTTGAAAAGTTCTGACCGAGCCCTGACAACACACTTTACTAACCCCTCCATGCAGTGTAGCTTACACAAACACGCAGCCTGGGCCCTGTGGTTCCCAGGGCCTCTGCTGACTGAGATGGGTTTCAAGAGCCAAGCCGGCCAGTAAAGCGTGGGAGTATTATTCTAAAGTTAGAGTCAAACCAGGGACAGTGTAGATAGTGGGACGCAGAGATTAGTCTAATCTGCTGCTGGGAAAAGGCCAAGTGCTATAAAGCAGACGGCAGTGTTGCTGTTTTCTGATGAAACAGGTGCTTTAAAAGGATTTAGTTTGACTCTCCCAGTCACGGCCCCTTCAGTGATCACTGGGGCCAAAAGGTCATGCAGCGTTCAGGGACGCAATCCTCTTGGTTTGTATTCTGGGCCATGATATGTCTGCAGGAGCGTCGGTGATACGCACTGATTCTGAAATCTCGAATTTACAGATTTGCATTTTGACACCAACACAGTGACTCATCAAAACAGAATCTTGACACCTTTATAGACGAGTCTCGAAAGTTGTCGGGTAGACGCATCTCAGAGTACAAAGGCTGAACTGGATCGTAACAGTTCCCGAAGCATGAGCCATAACACTGAACAGCTGTTTGGGGCAGCCGGGTGGCAAAGGGCCTTAAACCCTTTAGCTTGTAACTCAGGGTTCAGGACTCTCCAAGCATCCACCCTGCTGGAGTGTCCCTGACAAAGACACCGAAGCGCTGTCGGCTCCAGGGGCGCTGCTGTGTAGCTGATCCAGACCTCTGACCTCTGACCTCTGACCTGAACCATAAAGAATTTCTCTGAGGGGCTCAATAAAGTTTTGCAATAATATCTGCAAGCTGCACCGATCAGGCATTTCGACAACACACATCTCTATATCAACGGGCTGGTCAGATAAACGATGCACTGGATTCAAACAGCTGACACAGCTGCGCTTTAGACAGCATATATTAGAATTGACCATAATTCCACTGAATATGATACTGTCTTATTTTAGGGATTCATGGTTTTGCATTCCACAGAAGCAAAAACAGAAGTGCATTCCTCAGTGAGCCAAGCCTCGCCTGGTTTCAATGGCGAGAGCTGTCTATTCTTGACAGTCAGTCTGGAGAGTGGACCCAGATCCTGCAGCACTACGGACCGGATCATGCATCTCTCTGGGATCAGCACAGGGCCACTTGGTCGTTCTGCTTTCATCTCCGTCTCTCGCTCTCTCTCTCCCTCTCCCTCTCTCTGCAAGCATTTACAAGGGAGGGGAAGAGGCCAGACCAGATGGGGTCTGTCATAAGATGTTATTAGAGCACTGACAGAGCGTGTTTCTCATCGTGGTCTTATCTAAAAGAGAAAGTTGAGAGCATGTCTGTCCCAGACATACTGGATGTGATATGGCACAGGACGGATTTAGGACAATTATACCACATCATCACTTGTCTTTGAGCCACACAGACATACTTACTGCAGTGTGGGTATCAGGGGTCTGTGATGGACTGGACTGGCAATGCATTGAACTAGAGGGTTAACATTAGTGCAACTGGTGACATTTCAACCTGTATTCTTTCTCCTGGGAATCCCTCCATTCACACAGACATTTTTACATGTCAACATCTGTGTGTGTGTGTGTGTTCCCTGTACAGTGTAAGGACTCTCACTTTGGGTCTGGAGATACTTACCAGGGTTGGACTGGCTCATGGTTGAGGTCCGCTCGGGTGCGGCTGGCTGAACCCTGTTAAAAGCTGTTTATGGCAATGAGAAACAGGCAGATAGGAATAGAAAGGAGGAACAGAAAGGGGGAATAGAAAGGAGGAATAGAGGGGAAGAGGAGGCAGAGGGGGGACAAAAGACAGCTTCAGGTCGGGGGGCTTCATCCACATGCACAGCTGTTTTGCTTTGAGCAAAGCTGAAGGCAATTCCTCCGCAGTGTGATATCAATAACAGAGGCTTATATGCTGTGGATATTTACAGGCCTTAACTTGGCCTTATTTGCCTCTTTTCATCTTGGAAAATGAAAACATGAATGAGAGGATGTGCCTGATGACAGAAAAGAGCGGCCAGCGTCAGAGGAATGTTAGCTGAGATGCTGGATGGAGTGGATTAGTGGTGACCATGGGGTGAAGATCACAGGGGTTCAGGGTGTGGACACGAGGGTCAGACTTACAGCACAGTACGTCTCCTGGTTTCTTGTTCCAACAAAGACATCACCTCCCCCGCCCTTGACCTACATTCTCTGTGAGTCTCACCTTATCTGCTTGTGTGTGTGTGTGTGCGTGTGTGTGTGTGTGTGGAGGCTGACCTGGGCCGACTGGAGAGGATAGCTGTCTCCTGATAGCCGACCCTGCCTCTGGTCTCCGCAGACCTGGGACCAGTATATGAGAAACAATGAGACAACATGAAGTAACATTTACTAGTTTTATCTTCAGTGGCAGATGAAAGACTAATAATCTATACACCGTGTGACGACTTTAACATACAGTATTTCACAGTGATGTGTCATGTGCTCTCTTTGTCATGGCAGATGATTAGGACAAATCACTTGAGCATTGATGAACAAATCATACGGAGAACAGATGTATATGAGATCAGTGATGCTTCGCAGTGCTCCAGAACACTCTGGTCTGGCCCTGTGTTAACAGTGTTAATAGCAGCTCTGCATATAGAGAACAGAGATGTCATGCAGAGTGTATCTATATCTACACGGACAGAAAAACTGAGATCAACCAGACATTGAGGCAAATGGAGGATATAAAAGGGCAGAAAGTAAATAGACACATCAAGGTTTGCTTTACCTGCACTGATGCGCTGTGGAAATCTATTTGGGTAGGCACTGCCTCTGAATACTTTGAAGAAATGCCATTGTTTAGTTGAGCTTGAATTCATGTATTTGTTGTAGAGGGCTGTAGAATCAGTGAGTGTATGGACATACCTTGGCTGGGACTTTTTCCCTGGACAGTTTGTGACTTCCCTAAACCAGTAACACAACGTGGGCACATTTAGACAGAAATCTAAATCTATTTGCACATAAATAAGCGTCACAAATACCTAGGTCAGTATGGTTTTTGTTTTAGCGTAGCCCAATATCCCAGGTTACAGCCCACCTGCTTAAAACACAGTGAACTGATTTCACTCGTTAAAATATGCAAGTTGTGCCGTTTGATAAACGTGACAGACGTGCTGTGAAAACAGGATCAACAATAACTAACGAACAGTGACGGAGAACAGAGGATGAATCCTGACGCACACTGTCCCAAAACACCAATGTGAAGCCAACACCCCATGCTGAATGTAAACACATTTATCTACACACCCTCATGTTAGGCAACACCACAGCACCACTTCATGCCACACAAACAAACAAAAAAAAGAAAATACACACTGTTGACCCCTGCTTACTTGGCTTCACTTACTTGAACTTGTTGCTGCCACAGAAGCAAGATATGGGTGACTGCTGCCTAGATGGAGGAAAGACAGACGGGGCACCAATGTGGAGAGGAGAGAGATAATGTTTCAGAGAGTGAAGGAGACAGAAACGATTGGGCGGTTGTCTGGCACCCTGCCCATTTCATTTACACACATACAGACCTTCAGATACCGCAACTCTGTCCACATCACTCACAGCGATAACCATCTGATCAAGATTTCATCTAATAAGACTGACGACAGGACCGGCGATCGAGTGTTTAATCCTCCAGACGAGCTAAGCACGCAGCAGCGTACCAACTCCAAGGCCACATGTCATTTGTTCGAATTGCAGCTCTGACTTGTAATTACCAGCCACAACCATTCATCTTCATCACTCATTTTCACACGCATTCCAGTAGAAAGCTGCCAATGTTGTTAGTGTGAGCAATGCAGGCTGGCTGCAGTGGCTCTGCGCTGTCGATTGGTTTTAATGGATCATTAACTGGATTGTCCTGGATCCAAGTAAATACACAATCGGCCACTGATTTAGAGGAAAGAGTTAAGTTTTTTTTTGTTTTGATGCTTAAACAACGTGAGATTTATGTGTGCGTTTGTTTAAATCACCTGCATCCCTGACTTTGTGCACAACAGCTCGAGCTTTGGCAGTGGTGGGTGGTGGTGGAGGTGTGGTGGTCGTGGTTGGAGCCACCGTGGTGGTGGGTACAGGTGTTGTTGTTGTTGTGGTGGTGGTGGGTTCAGGTGCAGTCGTCGTAGGCAGCGCCGTGGTGACCGCAGGGGATTTGGCGTCCTTTTGACCTGTAAGGAGACAACAGACGAAGACAGACGTGTACTAGATAGATGCAGGAAGAGCGTCTAAGCTAACCCCCGTGTTGTAATGCATTCTTTACATTCTTTGCCAGACTGCAGTGCTCAGACTCCTCGTTCAACCTGAGCAAAGTGGAACAAGCCGGAGTCAGGCACGGGGACGTCTGCCTGGTAAGATTTTGTCTCGTGAAAGCCCTGATCTGGTGCTGTTGTCTCGTCTCGGCCTGGTGAGTATTTCACTGGCCACATTTCAAGATATGGTGAATAAGATGCTGGTGAAATAAGAATTACATAAAGTCTTTTTGACCAAGTTGTGTTTCATTTGATTCCAGATGTCCACACATCTTAAAATCAACAAACCACTACAAATCAGATCCAGCACTGTGAAGCACTCTCCATCTGTCAACCAGCCGTCCATGCTGCACTGAAATCCATATTCACAGATCCATTTCTACGTTTTCTTTCGTTTAATAGCAGTTGGCAAACAACGTTTAAACAGATCACCACTGAATCACTAAAGATTAATGTCCGAGTGCAAAATAACGTCCTCTCACTTGTCTTCACGTAGGTTGGTCGTGATGGGACGTAGTCCAGGGTAGATGGGTAGATGACTCCTTTCTTTGGCTTCCCCACTGAAACAGAACACATCCACCTGTTGGTTGAGGCTTATTTCTAAAGAGCTTTGTTACATGTTGTTTTCTCATTTATTCATACCCGAGACAACAAACGACTCCCTCCATTTAGGCAGAGACAGCGAGCGCACCCCGTTGGAGTTGCTGCCCTTGTAAATGTTCTGGCCGGCCATCTTCCTCACAATCACCTTTCCTCCTGAGTTGGTGATGACGCCACTGCGGACAAAAGAAAGAAAGAAAGAAATGGCGTAAAACCCTCATAGGAAAATTCCAACCCTCACAAAGTCGTCTCTCAACCCTATAACCCTAATCCTAACCCTAACCCTAACCAACCCTAACCCTAACCCTAACCCTGTTTACCTGTGGATGGCTGCGTTGCAGATGCTGGAGATGGAGGCAAACACATCTGTCCCATACACTTGCTGCTTTGTCTCTTTGCAGTGTGCAGGACATTTGGCGATGAACTCAGGCAGATTGATCTTTCCTGCTCGGACATCACATTCTATGTCCGGAACAACTATGAAGGGAGGAGGAAGTCAAACAACATAGGTAGGTTCAAAGTATTTTTAAATGCAGTCAGATTAACAAAAAAGTCATTTCTATGATCGCAATTTGGACTTTGGGTAATTATGACTTGCATTAGTTTGCATTATTTAGCAAATACTTCTCAGATTAATCAGTACTGAAAACGCTTAAATCTCTCGTGGCGTTTCAGCACATATTCAGCACCTATAATTGATTCATGATAAAAAACAATCAGCTGTTGACACAACTGCTGTATGTCAGTGTATGCAGTTTTGCATCTCCATCCTGCAGAAAGTGGATTTTCCTCAGTCGTTAAAGAACAGTAATTACATGCAATATGGCCTTTTTCTTCCAGACTGTAGATTCATGTTGTAAGCTTTTGCATTTTTTGGATTGTTTTTACTGAAATGCAGAGAGCGACAAGTGACAACAGTAATCCTGTGGATGCTGGAGATCACAGGCTCTACCTTGCTTTGGTTTCTTCTTTGATCCACTGGGCTTGGCCCAGCAAGCACAGGACAGGAGCAGGGCTGTGGGCGAGGCAGAGAGAGTCTCATATCATAGCAGACAAAGTTGGCATCATCTTGTGTGAATGTGCAAACAAGTGATGCTGAAGGAGAGAGCAGCCGGAATATTTGGATATGGGTGATATGTTTCAAGCTGGCATACTGCAGAGAGAGAGAGACAGGTGGCTCACCGAGGTAGATGGCAGCGAGTGGTGCTCTGATCATGGTGTGTGGTGGGTTGGTTCAGCGGGTCAGCCTGACGTCCTCGTACGATCTCTCAACCTTAGAGGAAGAGTGAGGAGAAGCAGGGGAATCTGATCATTGGTCATTTCCTGCTCAGTGTGTCAGCTGGAAACAAGGCAGAATCAGCTGCTGCCTCTCAGATACATGATCCAGAGATCTTTGGACAGGTTACACACACGCACGACTACAAAGAGCTGAATGACTCATCCAGCAAATGTGGCCGACTAATGTGTCGCGCTTCAATAACAGTTGTATGTTGTTCTGGTCGGGTTACAACAGTCACTGAAAGTATTCGCCAGGAGCTCAACAGCGAACCTCTCTCCTCTCCTACACAAAGCTGTGCGTTGAAGTCGCCCCGCCGCTCTCTGTGGAGACGGACTTGATTAGAAAGCACACATACATCATTTAATGAGTCAGGAGTGGGGAACTGTGTCAGATGGCTTTTCTGTTTGACAACGACAACCACATCAAGCCGGATCCCAGTTTGAAATACAGTCTGTTTGCACTGGGCGCGACATTTCTTTCTGCGTCTGTCATCCTGAATGAAAAACTACAGCCATGGAAAGACAATAAACAGTCGAAGCCTGCGTTAACAAGTACACGAGTGGGTCACTGAGATGCAATTTCCCATGATGCACATCTGCTGCAGTAGTGATAGTGTTGGTGATAAGACACTGGAAATGTGTGCACATAGAGAAAGTCGTATATTACAGCTTGAGGGATCTGCCATGCGCCATGGTGGTGGGATGAAGCTCCCTCCTGGCGAGGTGATGACTGAGGCCTTGCTGTTAGCGGAGGAATGCAGTACCTCCCACAGGGCGGTGTCATGTCTATCACTGCTGCCACACGCAAGCTGCTTCCATCTGATCAAATGGGAACATGTGATCACGGAGGGACCTTTGTAGCAGGGTCAGCTGTGATGCGGTGTGAAGTTGTATTATTAAACCACAATGTAAATATACACAGGTCGTATTAGTGTTAAGATTTTGTTTCCAGGAATAAATGTGGGTGGGCAAAAGCCTGATTGCCCTAGGGCTGCTTTCAGGTGTGAGTGGGCTGTACCCAACCTCAACTTTCCTTTTAGCAGAACATTAAGTTGTCACGGTGAAGTTGACCTTTGTCCTTTTGCGGAGTAAACCGTCATTAGTACATTATTTTACCCGATTATATACAGGGGGTCCTCGAGTTACGACGGTCGCGAATTACGTTGTTTTCGTGGTTACGACACATCTCCCGTGAACTTCCTTGTTTCGGCTTAAGTGGTTTGCCCCGTAAATATGTACAGACTTCACACGGGAACTAGTTGGTGAGCGCTCTCTCTGTCTCTCAGCGCGCCTGCCGGCTCTCCAGCACCTCCACAGCACAGCTAGGCTACTCTGCCTTGTGTTTACTTATGTGAAATGGTAACTCGAGGACCCCCTGTATATGCTTTGAATTGTGTCATAATTAGCATATGAATTGTGGTTTGTGAGGTCACAGAGTCTTTTGACCTTTTACCACCACCTGCAGATGAATCCATGTTTGAGCCCAGGTGAAAATTTGGGTCAAACCTGAAGAAATTCTCTCGTTCCTGAGATTCTGCATTCATGAGAATGGGGGTGAAACGTACGACCGCAGCTGTCACTGGTGCCGGGTCATAAAAAAACACGCATTCTGTACTGGACAGAGACGAGGCACGGAGGAGATTGATTGATATTGGCCTACAGTCCCTTAGCCAATCAGGACACAGAGCACAATGCGCGTTCATACACTGTAAAAAAACAAAGCATAACAAACTGCACTAAAAAAAATCCGTGAAACAGCGAAGCCGCAAAAGGTGAACCGCGTTATAGCGAGGGTTCACTGTATTGCTGAAAATCAGACAAGAAGCTCAAAAGACTATCTCTCTCACACAACTGCACAGTTATATTAAACTACAACTTCATTAACGTTATACCCTGTTTGTTTATTTGTTTATAACAGGGTGTTGGACCGATTCCCTGAAAGTCCCAAACCAGACCCTTTTCTTTCCCACTCGCAGCTGGATCGACGTGGAGTCAGTCTATCCTGTGTTTATGCTTCAGGCAGGAGACAGGTACTGTATCAATCTCTTCATCAACCCTTCCACATGAAAGCAAGAGCTTTGTCCCAATTTGTCTTAAATAAACAGCCGAGTTTCATACATCTCATGTAATTATGGTAACATGAAAAAATAGCATAGAAAAGCATATCATGTTGAGATGAAAATCAATATAGTTGGCTGCAGTTGGCGCTGATAGGACTTTCCCTAATGCAGCGCTACATTTTTATCTGACGCTCATGAGCACTGACATGATTTTTCCACTGTGTTAGTTGGAGTCAGACTACAATTTGTCCTTGCGGGGGAAGAGAGCTGAGGCTGGGAACAAGCCGGGACAGATATGTACATCTACACTGCAGACGACTCCAGACCTGGAGCATAGGAGCGGTGAGTCAGTGCACTTCACTGGAAAAAGCAAACAACAAAACCGGATCTACTGTTCAACTGCATAGAAACAAACGCCACGTTATCCAAAGTCAAGCTACTTTCAGCAAGACAGTATGTCTTCACTGTGACACTGTTTTGTGTTTTTTACTTGAGGAATGACATCAATGTAGGGAAACTAAAATTAAGACCCCTTAATTTGAGATCTCATTGTGAGCCTTCTCCAAGAAAAGAAATGTAGGGCAAATGATATCCTTTGACAAACACTGTGGGGAGTTTCCTGTACAGTAGATAATAGATCCTGAGTGGACTTGCAAACACACTCAACCCACCCACCCAGCTACACACACACACATACGCACATAAACGCACACGCCCAACTAAAGAACCAACAATAAACAAAGCGCAGATCTGAGATAACCTATCACGTGCTCAGATAGCTCGGAAACGCCACAGGATGTCAGGGCTTTCAGACCGCCACCTTAAATCACACACAGGGTGGATAGCTCACTGTGTGGAGGTTGTACGTTTTGCGTACACCTGTGTGATCGTTTCGATAAGGCATGTGTTGTACCTCACAGCTTTATCTCGAATCTCTGACTTCAATCAGCTGTTTGTTCACCGTACGTGTGAACAAAAAAAGATGAGGGAAGCAATTTCACAGCCACTTTGTGTAGAAGCCAGCAGCTCAGACGGGTTACATAGTTTGAGGAATGAAAACCCAGCTCAGTTTGGTTTAACTTCCTTATTACAATGTGGATCGCATGAACAAAATCACCTTTTACTAAGATCACGTAAGACATTTAAGTTCTTAAAAGGCAAATCTACTGCTCTGCTGTTGCAGTGAAATGAAGACTGTCATCTCCTGTAGGTTGACTGCAACCTTTTTGATGCATAAGCACCAGAAATCTGATAATGCAGGAGTCTCACAGTTACACAATGGGCATAATGCAAACAGGATGAACCGTGAGTATTTGTACCTATTTCAAAGGTTAGTGCACAATAGGCTCTCAAAGCATGGGAGGACCACACACACATGTGCCTCATGCATTGTTGTGAAGGTGGTTTGAAGCAGTTGTGCATAAACACTAATAATATTTAAAAAATAAACAAATAATTCACATTTGTATCACTAAATTGCTCTGCAAAACACAATTTATTGTATTTCTTTTTTTTTTTTAAATTCAGCACCACTCACGTTCCTTGTCCAGGGTAGAACTTTTTCAGGTCCCATAACCGGTTGAGAACTTTGTTTTGCTGTGGATCTAAGTGATGCTTGAAGGAAAGCAATATTTACAGATAGCCTATGCCAGGGAGTGTCAGTTGTGCCAAGTGCTGTAACAAGCCAACAAAAGAACCAGTGGAGAGATCAGACACAGGAAAGCCAACATGTCTGTACAAGGTCATTTCTATAGAGTTTTGGGCTGTTGCTGCTGCTGCTGCTGCTGCTGCTGAGGCACTATTTGTTTATGGAGAGCGGAACAGGCTGAATTACTTCAATTCTTGGCACCGACTTCAGCACAAGCCGGAGCCCGCAGTGTGTTGCTGGACATATTGTATGGAGAGCACCTGTGCTTAATCAGGATCTGTCAGCTCACAGAGAAATGTCCAACATAATGGACAGGAAATCAGATCCATAACGCCTGCTGTCAAGTCCACTGACAAAATGAATCATTTCAAAATAAAGGCACAGGCAAGCCAATAGAAATGTTGTATCCAACCCCTCCGCAGGTTTTTTATATTTAAAAAGTAGGTTACAGTGTGAATGATTATGACCAGATTCATTCAGCTGAAAGCGTCACTGAAGGAAGAAGGAATGGGGTGTTTACTAAAAAAAAAAGAAGAGGAAAATAAACAGTGTTAAACAAACACGGAATCTGAGCAATGGTGCGCTTGTTTTGGCAAATCTCACAAGCTCAGCTGAAATGAACCTCGGTCGTGAAATAGAAAAGAGGAAAACACATAGTCATAGAGGAAAAGGGCAAAGAATTCGCCACAGACCCAAATGCGCTCAAACCCAGACGGCATCTTTACGCGTAATTACGCATCGCCCAGAGAACTCGCCACATCGTCATTGACGCCACGCAGCAGCAAACTCTAACTCCACAGTTCCCATGTGGCGCTGCCTGGCTGCTCTCTGCTCATTACCATCACTCACCTCGGTGCAGTGACGGGAAGGTGAACTTACCTGTGAGTAGAATAATCCTGCGGCCGCCTGAAAACCAACGTAGATCCCTGCGCCCGAACGCTCGCGCTGTGATTGCAAACAGTGCGGAGCCGCTGACTGCGCGCGTGCGGAAACTCAGAACTCCTCCACCTGGACTTTTCCTCCTGCCTGATCGGAGCGCTCGTGAAAAGTGGAGCACGGGACGAGAGTTTCCACTGTTTGCCCCGTTTGCCCTTCCCACTTCCCACTTCCCACCCTGAGCGCTTCAGCCGTGCGGAATACGCTCAGTAACCCGGGGCCATCAGGAGAGGAGAGGAGAGGAGAGGATGTGAGCAGCTGGCACCCTGCAGCACAGCAGAGCAAGCATCTCACTCTGGCTTTGACAGTTGTTGGGTTTTTTTTTTTTTTTAACTTTCTTTAGGAAAGAAAACGTCAACACGTGTTTTCAGGGTTGCAGCATGCCCAAGGTGAAGATGCTTCACAGTGGCATCTCATCCTTTACTGCAGAGAAGGAAAACCACAACACAACTGTTTTTTTTCCTTTTTTTTTTTTATCCCCCTTTCTCTGACTGAGATACAACAACCAAGAGCAGTGTGTCAACTCTCACCACTGCAATCACTCCCCCTCCACCAAGCAAACCAATCCACACACACACACACACACACACACCAGTCTAACAGACAAAGCCTGTTGGTTTATGCAGATTTGAGGGTAATGCTGATGCTGTCTGCCATTTTGATTTGAAGGTCTTAACGTCTGCTGTAGCAGAGCTTATTGTGTGTGTGATCATGGTCTTTGCAGAAATGAAAAACAGGTTTTCTTTTTAAAGCCTAAAACCCTTGTGGCTCATGTAGATAATCCCCCGCTGATGTTTCTCCAATAGAAAAAGATCAGATGCCGTTTCAGGCTTTTTCATTTCGCTTTCAACGGTGTCATTACACTGAAAGCTCGTCAAGAGGGAACGGTTGCCCTCATTTACCACAATCATGGTCTGATCGAAGCATTTTCATGGTTGTGAGTAAAAATAGAGGCACCTTTAATGAAAACCTTTGCTCCAGGGTCCAGGTTAGTTGACTGACAGAATGATGCTCCAGTGGATGGAGACGTAAAATGAGGAGGATATATAGGACGACTCCTTGTAATGTGGGATATGTGGAAACAACAGAATACTGTGCCATCACATGCTGCGGCTGACATGAGGATATTTCATCAGCTGGATTCATCCTTGGTCCATGTTGTCTATGCTAGGAACGAAACATCTCTTCAACAGGTGTGAAACTGAAAATAATTTATTAATACTTGTTACACACATACATGGTTGAGACCAAAACATACAAAAATACTCTTAATCTACCCTCATAATTCCCACAGTGGCTGCAGTCCCTTTTCTTCAGAGCCTGTCGCACCAGTACTGTGATGTTTCGATGTGTGAGGGCATGTCGCTGTGGAAGACCTCCTGTGGCTCAGACGGAGGGGTCTGAGGAGGGCTGTTCACCCCTGAGTCGCTCTCAGGGTTGTGTTGCATCAGCTCGACCGCTTTGTACTTTGCCTCCATCTTCTGAGCAGGAAGTGGTGCAAGTGCGGGTGGGTCGTCTGCCTTGGGTTTGATGTTTTTAAAGTGTTGCAGACGCACGCCCTCCCTGCGTTCTCCTGTGCACAGCAGCAGCACAGAGACGTCCTTGCGGAATTTGGAGCTCATGCCAAAGTAGATGAGGGGATTGTAGAAGCTGGCAGACTTGGCAAAGAGGCGGGTGATGATGCTGGTTGTGCTTGGCACATGGAAGCCCCAGGCTGACCACATAGACACCACTGCATATGGCGACCAGGCCATGATGAAAGCCGTGCAGATTACAATGGAAATCTAGAGAGGGACATGAGGAAACAATTGTCAGGAGAGGCCTCACTTGAGGCACGTTTTTCTCGTGTGATGGCACTTTGAAATGAAACCTGAGAAATGTACTTTTCCTCCAACTCTCTTACCCTTGTGACGTCTCTCTCCACCTTCCTTTGGCGGATGGTGAGCAAACCGTCGGCTGACATAGCATTAGTGCTTTTAACAGTGTTGATAATGGAGATGTAGGAGAAGAGCATGATCATCACGGGGATGAAGAAACAAAAGATGAGGATGGAGATGATGTAGGATTTATAAATGGTGGAGTAATTAGCTTTGGACCAGTCCACCTCACAGGTGCCGTAACCTCGATCTGAGGAACACAGGATCACAGAGGTCAGATAAAGGCTGGGGGAAAGTCTTCTATTCATTTCCTCTGTTGGGTTAGTGTGTGAGAGCTGACCTGTGTAGCTGCCCCAGCCCAGCAGAGGAGCACCAGACCAAAACAACGCTCCAGTCCAAATGCAGAGCAGGGAAACAGCAATGGAATTCATGCTGATGCAGAAAGCTGTGAAAAGGCACCACTCACAGCATTAAAACAATGTGATATTACCATATTTGTCAAGCAGCTCTTTGACTGAGTGGAGTTTGAAAAAGGTTAAATGTTGTGACGTTGGCAAACACGGGACAGAAAAAGTGAGAGGCACTTAAAGAGCGAGCATTCTTGACGTTTTATGAATGTCACGATTGTGACATTTATCGAACAATGAGGCCTTTTCTTATTTTAACAGCCTTTGCAAACATTTCTGACTGAAAACAACCTCTATCGACAAAGTCCACATACATGTGTATTCAGGGGAATTTTTAAAAAGTGGGTCTCGCATATCTTATGTCAATATACTACACAATGACTGCAGGACAACCTCAGGAGAAGTGCCGATATACAGTATTTTTTTGGCCATGGATTCCTAACCTGCATACGTTTCCCTGTATGCTTCATCGGCCTGACTTCACTGTGTGCAATAACCCGGTCATGTGCAAGAATAATAATAATAATTCGGTTCTGAGCAGCATTGTAAATACTGTTGATTGTATATACTTGAGACCATATTTTATTTTATTTTTATTTTATTCCTTATTTGAGACCATATATAGTTATTTTATTTTATTTTATTTTATTTTATTTTATTTTATTTTATTTTGTTTTATTTTATTCCTTATTCTACTGACTTTTCTCTGTAAACTGGGCACTGCTTAAAAAGAATTTCCCGCAAGGGATTAATAAAGTATATCTGATTCTGATTCTGATTCTGATTTGCTTGTTGACATTTAGTGACCCACAAGCGTTTTGGATATTTGTAGATTTAAATGTGCTCTGGCAAATAATACCATTGATAACGTCCCATGTGGAACGCTGATGTTTGCAGTTTAGCAACCGCACGCAAAGTTTATATAGCAGGTGTTTTCTGAAAACACACAAATATGACAACAACCTAAGCCACACCGACAAAAGAGGCAGTCGCTCAACCTAATTTCCATGTAATTAAGACATTCTTCAGCATCCGCTGCAACTGAAAATAGGGAAATGCCACCTCCAATGAACCTAATCACATGTTGGCACAATGAAACCGCTGGAGACAAGTGCCAGTTATTTCCACAGCTGAGGTTGAAATCAGGTTTCCCTGGCGCTGGAGAACACAACACTTTTCTGTCGGCTAGTTACTGCTGGAATGTGAAGTGCGACACGCTGGTCTGACGTTTTCTTCTGTGTTCTTTTACTTGGATTCAAGGAGGTAATGTCTGACCTTTGTTTGGGTGGCATCCCTTTATGTATCTGGTGACACTGATAACAGTCAAGGTGTTGATGCTTGCGAGGCCAAACAGCAACGTGAAGAAGCCGTCTACCTGGAAGCAGACAGAGAAAACGGGTTAATGAATCCCGAGACTTTAGTCGTCTTTGAACTGGAGCCTGAGGCTGTGTAGCCTCTGCCTGGCTAATTGTTCTAGATCTTTGTCTTTTATGTTTGTTTTGGTCTGGAGCTTATCAGATAGAATCATATGAATGGAAGCTCCTCCTGGCTCCTGGCCAATAAGCTCCAGACCTAAAGTGTCTCGTTTTTTGATGTGCACTGTAAAAGTGCAGGATCAGCAGTGGAAATATCACAATTTGAGATTTCACTCAGGTGGCAATAAAGATTTTTTTAAATTGAATTTCATAAAAATTGATAATGGGGCAGGTGACTTCCTTGTACATTGTTTGGGATGACAATCTTTTAACCACACTTCTTAAAGGGTATGATGCTTCTGTGTTTCAGTCTGGCTCTTACTGGGAGACACCCAGCTTCCTGTTGTGCTATTCCCAAGTGCCATGGATCAGGTAAGGTCTCTCAGTGATTACTTCCTTGATCTTCCTTAGCCCTAATCGTATTAGTGTCAGTCATCACCTTTTTCTCCCTCACATTTGGCTACAGTGCTGAACTTCAAACATGTTCAGTAGTTCAGTATGATTTTACACCAGCACCAGTCTATTGTACTAACACGAGGGCATCCTGAGATTATGTCATTTGATGCTCCCAGCTAATTCTTCATAAACAGGGCTGTTTGAAGTATCATAGGTAAAAAGATTCAATAATATCATGTCCCAGTAGAATGTGGCCCAGCTCGCAGCAGTTCATGTCTCATCTTGTGCCACCCATTAATCTGCTAATGCTTCTCACATGCCTGTCTCGTTCACCTTCGCGTTTATTCACTCCTCTGTCTCCGTCCCTGCTCACGCCTCCCTCGCTCACTTGTGGAGCTCGCCCTCTCGGCCCACTGAAGAAGGTAAAATGAAGTTTGCTGCCTCAATAGAGATGGGATGCCTGATAGATTAGATCACTAAAACAGGAGCCTGGGAGCAGCTCTGCCACTCAGATTTCAGGGTTTTGTCCTGAGACTTATGGTGGTTAGATAATACCACCCTGCATATTTCCTCAGAGAGCTCACTCGCTGCTGCACTGATAGCATGCTTTCCAACATGGTTTGCCTTTAGCAAGAAAAATGCCCTGGTTGAATCCCATGCAAACACCTATTTCATCCCATGACACACAATTGACCATTCTTTAATTTAGTCACAGTTCGATAACACAATAACAAGTTATTACATTATGCACGAAGTTTCAAAACTTCAGCTGCTATTTTTGTTTCTGTTTGGTTATTGACAAGTGCCACTGCTGGTTTCTCCCATTTGAATGCCTCCACATTAGTAATCTTATTACAGATTTAACCTTCAGCCCACATGGCTAACAACATAATTCCTTGCACACACACACACACACACACACACACACACACGCGCACGCGCACGCGCATGCACGCACACACGCATACTCACGATACTGCAAGCCACCCTTTGATTATTTTAATGGACTTCAGTAATTGGGTTTGGCATTTGCAGCACATGTTTTTTTTTGTTACTCTGCAGAATCATGTCACTTCAGGGCTTTAACTACTTATCAGTGCTGTAAAATTGCAACACAATCTAACATTCAGTTGGAAATTTGATTAATATGGTGGAAACCACACCAATCAACAAGCTCATATTTGCTTGCTCCTGCGAAACAGGGCCCTGATCCCACTGTCAAGACAGTATTATGCAAATGGGATTTTATGGTTTTTATGAAATAACAACTGCTGCCTAGTACAACTGCTCTGACTGGTTTTAAGTGTGTTCTGCAACTGTTAAAGCTCCTTATCTCATAGGTTTCAGACTTATTCACAAATATTGTTTGAATATTGTTTAAACATTAAAAAAAAATCTAGTCCTGCTGCAGTATAGCTTTTACCTGGCAGGTCCAGATCCAGGTGATCAAATACCCATCATCCTTGAAGATATTAAATATTTCTAGGATCCCTCTGGAGTAGCCGAATACTGAGATACTGGCATCAGAGATGGCAAGATTTAAAGTGAGTAAATCTGTTGGCTGGAGTGAGGCTCGCTGTCTGTACAAGACAAACATCACTAAACTGTTTCCAAACCAGGACAGCCATCCTGCAAAGACAGACATACACAATATTCAATGATCATGATTATTATTATTATTATCATTCATATATGTAGGATACAAAAAGACTTTGACTTACCCAACACTAACAGGTAGACGCCGATGATGGTTTCTCCTTGTTCGGACAGAGGAGGGTCTGTGTGCAGAGTACTGAGGTTGTTATTCCTCCAGGGAATATTCACTACCTTCAGAGGAAAACTCTTCAGCGTTATTTCCATGGCCTTTGTTTCGATGCCAATGCATGAATCCCTCCTGTCCTCTACAGTAGCTCTGTCCTCTTCTGCTCCCAGTAAACACCGTTGTATTAAAGCGGGAGAGATGACCGCTCATTTTAAATCCAGCTTAAACACAGTCACCGCTCTGTCCAATGACCGACACTGTAATCCTGTCTATTCCTTAACAACTAAGAAGACAAAGATCTTGGGTGGAAATCCCAGCCAGCAGTGAAATGTCTAGTCAGCCTTTGGAAATCATTTTAGTGAGAGTTTAATTTAGGTTAAGTATAGTCTATCTCAGACGTCCAAAACTACACAGATACTGAACACATTCATTTACTGTATAGACATAACAGTCAGATCTATGTTTTCTATGTGTCTGTTTCAGACATCACAATACTGTATGTTGTTATAGACCAGCATAGGGAAACATCTTGTCACTTTCTATTGTGTGATTATGGAAGCGGCATGTATGGTGTCGAATAAGGAGTTCTCTATATGGTCTGGCAACAATTTACATCATCTGACTAGAAAAAAACCTTTCTACTACTTTCCACGTTGGACATAACGTGTGCACCAATGACTGTGAGCCCCCCACCTCCTCTCCAGAGACACGTTCTACTTTTCACTAATCGCTTCCATTTAGGAAAGTTCCTGCAGGTTATGACTTTAGTCCTGCCTGCATGACTGCACTTGGCTAAAATGTAGAGCTGTTTCCTCTAAATGTACACTGAGGCCAGCAGTGTCTCATACACCATAATTAGGTTAGTATGAGCTAAGGTGCACCGACCTAGTCACTGTTCTGTGATGTCATTGTGAGAAAACATGACCAAAAAAGAAGCATTTTAAAGTGGCTCGTATGTGAGGATAAAGACGACAATTTAAAACCAACAGGCGAGTTATGGACCTTGGGAAGGCATGCTGGTGGACTTTGCCCAGCTTCTCCCCTCCATTACCCTTCATCACAGTGAGCTTCTCTGTGGCAACACACCTACCGAGTGGGTAACCCAAAACGCCCCCTCTCGCTCTGTGTTTCGGTCACAGTGTGCACCTTGTTTCCCTCCTCTGGCCACAGAGGACCTCCACTGGCCCTCAGGATGTGGAGGGAAGGGCCGCTCCTGCTGCCAGATGCCTCGCTGCTTCCGAATCCTGGTCATAAAGCCCTGTCGTTCAGCCTCGGAGAGCCAGCCCATAACAGAGACACAAAGCGAAAGGAGAAGTGAACCTGTGACCTCGACTGTCACTCGTCCAGCAGCAAACACTGGACCCAGTCATCGCTTTCCCCCACCTTCACCCAGAAGCACCACACAACTCAGCCTCAGCTCCAGCTCTGCTGTGTGCGCTGTGTGTGCAGCAAACAGTGACAGAGGCTTTATGATGCATTCATGTTTGTGGGAGGCATCATGCAGAAACGTCGCAGTGCAATGAAAGCTGCTTATGGCCAATTGTGCCACATATGAGCTGCTCACTCCTCTTACTTCCACGAACGATGTCGACACATCAGCAGCTCAGAGTGTAAGAGTAGACAGTCAGGACTCGCACTCGTGTTGTCAGTGATGACAGCTGCTATTGAGATTACACTGTGGCTAAGCTAAGAGGTCAAAGGCCAAGGAAGAGCCAGCATTCAGCAGGTGCTTAACACTACAAAGAAAAAAAAATCTTTCTATTGCGGACGTCAGAAATGTGTATGAAGTGTCTGTTTATCCAGACATGTTTGAGTGAGACAGCAGACTTGCACATTTTGCATCATGAGGTTTTGGTAAGTGAAGCATTAGGCAGTGACCTGTCCTGCACACTGTACAATGCTCAGGTGACCGCACGTTACAGGAAGACGTCTAGATTAGCTTAGCTCTTAGCTCTGTGTGCTTTGGCACACGTGTGGGTGTGTGTGTGTGTGTGTGTGAAGCTTGGCCGTCACAGTGTCGCCACAGTAGGCCACTGTATCATTAGGCTTATGATCATTACTCTCTCTCTCTCTCTCTCCCTCTCTCCCTGTGTGTTGAGTGAAGCTTGGGATGTGAGGTTAAAAGCTCACAATTTTCCAAATGGAAAGTCACAGACACAGATACTGTTATGGAGGTGTGTGTTAAAGGCTGCGAGCTGTCTGAGGGCAACAAAGCCTCTCTTCACAGAGGACATACACCAGGTCAAGAGACCAATACGGGATCTGCTTCAAAAAAGGTCTACACACTTACTCTCTCCCTGTCACTGGACGAGAGACACAAGCACCACTTGTATGAAGGCTCCACACAGTATGGAGGTAAATGAATGGCCTGTCATTTTCATTTTTTGGGGTCAATCAGTGCCAGATTTTTAGTTTATGTCTGTATACATTTTTTTCTTTGCCCCCCCATTCAGTGAAAATTGTAAGAATTTAAAGCCATTTAAGTCTCAGATGTGTGCATGTGTGTGTGTGTGTGTGTGTGTGGGGGGTATCTTCAGAATCTGGTCTTATTGCGCTCCTAAAATTTTGGGTGAAGTTTAAAAATAGAACAATACGGCCATCAACCTTTTGCTCACCAGTCATTTCAAGGCAACTCCAGCTGGCCAACAGGTGAACATGGCATCGGTCCAATAACAAAACCCTATAAACCACATCTGCCAGCCTACAACATGTTCACACCTCCATCTCACAGGGCTGAGTCCCTTAGGATGAATAGCAGTTCACGGAAGTGAGGAATTTACTGTTATTCCCCAGGTGACAACTTTTCAAGTTACCGTGTAGACGTGATGATACTTTGTTGTACATGAGAACCACAGTGCTGTGGGGTGCTGGATGGGATATGAGATGGATATTAGACATGATGGTTTGAGTGAGACCTGGACAGTGCGATAACTCCACTGTGCAGAATTACGGTGGAGCTCATAGGTTTGTGAAATGGTTTGTGAAATGAAGCCCTCAGGTCAAGCAGTGACTTTAGCACAGGCACAAAGACTGGGCTGTTTTTACTTTTCCCTCTTGCACCAAAGCAGTTTAATGTCGTGACAAGGCAAACCTCGGAGCTCCAGAGATTGCTGCTTGAAATATGATTATTTCAAAGCAGCTGTGCTGTGTTAACCAGCTTTAGCTTTGCTGTAAAGTTGAGGTTTATGAAATTGCTCACAGGGAAAGAGCAATTTATATCATTATTCTTATCTGCAGTTATTGCACTCATGCTAAAGGGGCTTCACTGTTGTTTGAGATACGTATAATAATAGTTAGTATAATTGCCATTATAATAACTTAGAATAAGCCCCCATAGGAATAGAAACTAAATGGTTCAGTATGCATTTGAAAGAAAATGAATGAAGGCTCTGTGTCGTGAAATGTGGATTAGTTCTGTGGCTCAAGAACTTTGGCTCTGAACCACATGCAAACATTTATTTGGGCAGTGGGTCCATTTTACAATTTCTCTTCCAGAGTCTGTTTGTTTAAGCAGGTAACTTATGTACGGGTGTCTCATTTGGGGCTAAACACACACCTTTCCTGAAGGGGTCTGCACATCAGCCTTGACTTGAAGAGATATTTTGCCAAATCTGGATGCTGCAATGTAAAATTGCCTTGATGCAGAGAGTGTGAGTTTGTAGTTTGTTACATGAGAAATCATGTAGGCAATATAATTGTCGTTCAAGTGGTTTTGTTGTGAGAATGCTGCTTCTAGGCATCGTCAACATGGATGCTGCAGTCAGTTTAGTCGGCTAGCAGGTGGATAATATACTGCAGGAAATACAAAGGCATAGTGACAAAGGCAAAAGATGAGGTATTTGGCAATGTCAACATTTTACTCAGACATATATGGAAACTGAGAAGACAGACTCCGTATGATTACATACATATTGTAATTATATAGTATTATGATTATATTATTTTACCACCGAGCACAGAGGAGAATGTAGTGTATATGCCTCCCTGCTCTGACACTGGATCTTGGATTTTCTGTTCGGCCCTCCAGGCGATTGAGGAGATAAGTGGCCTGGCTCCTCTGAGGAAATACAGCTGCAGGAGCCCGGGCAATCTATCACACTGCAAATCGCTGCAGACATCTGTAGGGAAGTCCTTCTGTCCTGCATCCTGATGTGTTGAAACACATGGGCGTCTCTGGCTGTGATTGATAGAAGTAAACAAGCTTGAAACTGTCAGTCAGGATCAAAGTCGCATCAAACATGCATTTCAAATCTCCTTAAAAGAAGCATGACCCCGTTAATCACATAGATACTCCCAGCTGTCCAGTCGCCCCATCAGGGTTGGTGAGGTGACCCGTGTTTGACAGGAGGTTAGTGGGCTGCACCATTATCTTCTTCCACAGTAAAAACTTGTTATCCTTAAAAATGACACTCTAGCTACTCCCGGTGACCCATGACACATGCCTGTTTGGGTCTGATTAAGATGGAAGAAGACAACATTCAAACTGACCTGCTGCCCGCTGGCTGACTGTGGCCCCTCAAAGGCTTCCTGTAAGCCACTGGCTGTCAGATACTGACACACTGATGTAGCAGGAGCTGTTTTCCCCGTGGCCACATAGACATGATAGTAGTATCAATCTTTCATCTGACTCTTGGCAAGAACGTAGGACAGATATTAACCAAAATGTCAAACTATTATTTTGAAGCGTGTTTGAGAAGCAAATATAAATCATATCAATCATGCAAACCTTCATGAAGTCAAGGTCGTCGTCTTGCACCATGGAAATCCCGATACGTTGTTTTTAAAGCTCTACTCCCTGAAGAAAATAGGTCATTGGAGATACAGGGATAGATAGCAGAGGAAAACAACCCTGCACAGAACAAGTGGATTCAAGTTTGCAAGAATGTGTGTTCCCATTGTAATCACAATAGTGGAATATCATACAACATGTATCTAGACTTCATACAGCATTGGCACAAGCTCCAGTTGATGCAGTGTGTTCAGAAATATTCTCAGGTCAGGGGCAGTACGATAGTTCGTTAATAACATGTATGATGTGATGTAAAGAGATCGACCGATGCTCAGTGTACAGGTTGGATGTCGGGAGAAGAGTTCGGAAAGACTTTTCAGCGCCTCTCTCTAACTCGTTTCTCTCTGTCAAGGTTCAGCCTTCTGGGGCCTGGTCTCACTTGCAAGTGCGATCCTGACCACCTGGACAACATACCAGACAGTCCACGCAGTGACTCACTCAACCGTTCAACACCCAGCTGTAGAACACCTGCCGAGAGCTGGCCTTCCACTTAAAATACCAGCCACGTAACTATTGTGTGTATGTGTGATAGAACCACGGAGCCAGTAGAACAAACAGATACTCGTATAATGTCCCCAATCTCATTTACACTCAATCTAACCAGTTCTGATTCCCGTCTGTTTGGAATTACTTAATTTGAAAAATATGAGCTGTCATAACGCTGAGTGATGAATGGAGAGATGCGTAATCTTTTCAAGTCACATGTCCCATAATGAATCGTTATACAATAATTCACACCAGTTATAACCAATATGGTTACAGTTAGTATTTTAATCTTTTTTTCACCCAGCATTGCACATATGAAAGTGTTTTACCAGCATGTTACCAGCATGAGCCTGGGACTTCTTCCTTTTTAACCTTGTGTTAACACACTCAGTGGCTCTGGGTTTGGACGGCTATGCAACTAGTGGTGCCAGTTTATCAGTAGAAACGCTGGGCACACGGCAGAGGTTAATTTATACGCAACTCTAATTGTACAGTGATTAACTCAACATCTAAAACATCTAATAACCAGTGCAGTTATTTATTATAGCTCAGCTTTTCTTCCTGTGCCACACGGGGTAGTTTCTCAAATAGCAGCTTGAAGAATTCCTGTTGACAAAACTATGTATACTGCAAAGAGCAAATCAGTGTAAGTTGACATGACAGATTTCCAAAACACCATCCTCCCCTTCCCATTAGCGTTCACCCAGCAGGCCCTTCATGGTCCTGTGGGGTAGAGAAGGAGATCTCTGTGTTATAGGTCATGGGACAGAGGTCAAGGTTCACTCCTTGACCAAGTACAACATGTATGAAATATGTATAGCAAATCTTCTTTTTATCTTTATATCTCTTCTTAGAGGCTTTAAGTGAAGCATGGTACCATAAAGGAAAGAAAAGAAAAGTAAAGCTGCAGGACACAGAGAGATGAAACAGCTGCTCGTCTGATCCCAGGCGAGTGGCCAAGACCGTCTGCTTTGAAACAT
This sequence comes from Trinectes maculatus, assembly GCA_016785345.1. NCBI lineage: Eukaryota > Metazoa > Chordata > Actinopteri > Pleuronectiformes > Achiridae > Trinectes > Trinectes maculatus. The sequence goes on from JAFBJQ010001037.1 coordinate 559,922, forward strand.
GCTGATGAAACTAAAACTCTCTGTAGGATCATTACAGCAGGACGTCTTTGATAGGTTTTGATATTCTACAAAAAGTGGGCTCTATTATGTGATCAAATACTATGACAAGTTAAATGGGTGTACATTACACCTACCAGAGTGATCACAGTGAATTTGGCTTTTATCAGCAGGGAATGCACAATACTAAAAGTCTGGCCTTTTATAGCAATGCCTTTGATTTAATTTGTTGATGGTAATTTAATGAAAGTCGTAATTCAATATGAGTTCCCTATCTACAGTATGCTTTACTGCAAAGACTGAAGGAGACTAACACAGTGTATGCCAACATGTTCAGATCTGCAAACCTGTGACTCTGCAAACTGCTTGAGTCCCTTCAGCTCTATTGCTAATCGCAAGACAGGAATGTGTGTTTTTATCATGTGCTTAACTCTATCAGTACCTGCCATAGAGACTCATATTCATAAGTCCAACCATAAATCCAACACATACAAAAAAGTGTGAGATCAGAGCAGCAGTTTTTTTTATATCCTGAATTTAAGATATTATTTATCTGGAACCGATTTCCTGATCGTTACTCATGTTTTGTGTCAGCTTATTTTTCTTTGATTGAGTTTTAAGCAGTCACATCACTGTGTCAAGACAGCTAACACACAGTGTATGCAGAAACGTGAAGTTTATGACTGACTCATGTCCAAATATCAACTCAGCTACCTCAGATACACCTGATCTGACCATTTAGTGCTCTATGTGGACGTAGATAAACTATGACTCTTTTGAATATATCTGTTTGATTTCAGTTCAACTGCAGCTGAGGGTCATGTTGACTGTCAGCCAAGTGACTATAAAGGTGTGTTCATGCTCACCAAAAAGTGTTGAATGGGATGGGGCCGTTTGTCTGCAGAGTGAACCTGTCCGGGGTCAGAGGTCGTGCTGAACCACGACTCCTGTCCCCACATGAACGACCTGAGGGAAGGCCAACAACGAGATAAAAAAGGTGTGGACGAGTGGAGTGGGAAAGCAAAATGACTGACAGAGCATTATTCTTGTGAAAATGCTCACTCTTCATTGCACTTGAAACTAAACTGAGGTTTAGCTGCACATGAGTTGAAGGAATGCACTGCAGGCCAGTCTGCAAGGCTCACCCTGACAGTACGCTGGTCCCCTCAGCATCGCCTCCTCACCCCCACCCACCGTGCCTCAAACCCACGTTTCAACATGTCCACATCAGCACAATTTTAATATGTATACGCATCATCTGGGGGAGGAAATTTGCCAACTCATGGGAGGGACATTAATTGTTCTCCTCCATTAAATATATGCACGTTGCCTTATCTAAATTTTAGATGAATTCTTTCTGAGGACCATCGATCCAGATGTGAGACATGTGGATGCCAAGTCTCATGTATCTGCATTTTGTATGACGTCAAAGGCAAGTGTTTGGCCTCCTAATTTCCTCAGACAGTGTTGCGGAGATTAACGGCTCTGCAGATCATGTGCAGGCATAACAGAGTTAGTTCCCCTCTGTCCACCTCTCCTCGACAGCTTTGTGGCTGCAGGCTGCAATGGGAATGAAAAATGCATGAAGACAAAAGATAATGCTACTCTCTAAAATGTTTCAGAAAAAAAAAAACCTTGGGCACAAACAAGCCGCTTGCTCTGCTGATAATTTATCCACACTCAAGCTACAACATTCTTTAAAATGTTGCTTTTCCATAAGCTGCCTCCCATCTACACCTTGAGAAAAAAGGTGTTGGCTTCCCAAATTAGATGGTGAGGTTGTGAGGGCAGTGACCTTACCGCAGACCAATGAGAAAGGATTTACCACTGAGGCAGTCAGGCTGTTAACTCTGTCCAGGAATACATATAGGCAGCAGCTGAAAGTGGATGGCACACTTTAACAGTTGTGACACTGTTTGGAAATATTCCTCCTCTCCTTATACGTCTCATATCTGACCATCATTTGAATTTAAAAATTTGTAATGTTAGGTCGAAGCAGCAGAAAAATATTTTTGAGATGAAATGTCCGTCTAATCAAATCAAGATCTAATGGAAATGGGCCTTCACAAATATAGTAACATTATTTCAGATTTATTTACGCTTGAAAGAACAGTTGTCGAGAGTTAAATTAAGTTAAAGATTGACCGCACTCTCATATCTGTACAGCCGTTTTTTGTACAGTCTTTTAGTTTAGCTAAGCATAAAGATTTTATGTTTAGAAATAAGAAAAAAATATATATTATAGTTATATAAGATACAACATGTTATTAAGTTAACTTTAGGCGTGCTGGTAGACCATGTTGTTAACTTTGGACAAGAGCAGCCTAGCTGTTTACTTCCTTTTAAAGGCTTTATGTTGCTTTAAAATAACTGGCTGCTGGCATCAAATTTATCAGTCTCCTGGCAAAAAAAAAAGCTCATATGCATATTTTTAAAACACTGGCTTCTTTTAATCTTCTTGTAAAGTGTAGACTTCACATGATCTATATAGTCCAGCCTTGCTCACTGCTCAAAGCCGAGACTGACTTGGCACAAATATGCACATGTTCACATATATGTACAGTATATCATATATATACCAACACCCCATTTTTTCACTGTCACACACCTACTAATACATACACCATAAATAAGCAGTGGGTAAGAAAAATAAATTTGCTCATGAAAGACAGGTGTTGCAATAGGATACAAGATTAGACTTGGCTTCTGGCCTCCCGTGAGAGAGAAAGATAACACTCCTAGGGTAAATGAACGTATGTATTGGTTGTGCAGGCCAGTGGAACAGTAGTAGCCAGTGCTGGAAAGTGGAACAGCTTAGCCCTGAAGGCTTTCCACTGTGTTAGCCCACAGCCCACATCTTTAAACCGGGGGTGATAAAGGGGCCAAATCCCAAAGATTGAAAGAAATCTATTTCTAACAGCTCAGCAATTTACAATCAGATGTTTCTCAAAAATACTTTAGCTCAGACCAACTCTCCAATGTCCTGCTATGTACTGTCAATGCACTCTTTCAATCTTTAAACATCTAATATACTGCTGTAAAACAAAACAAATGATAAATTATACCTGGCTTAACATGAATACAAACTCAAAGAATAATATCTGCAGTTTTAGAAGCCTCAAAGTGAATTACACTCAGCATAACAAACCCATCTCATCCATATTCTGTTTTCATAATGGACCACTTGAAGCAACACTCAGATTGTTTGTTCAGCCAGTGAGAGGTCCTCAGTGTGTTGACTATTATTCTACTCCCTACAGGGTGGGCTGTTTCACTGGAGGTATCAAATGATCGCCTATTCTGTTTTTTCTTGAGTGATGTAGTGGTCGAAGCATCAATGAGCCACTGTGGAGGTGAAGGACTCTGACACGCAACCGAAGAGGCAGCTGTCAATCATCCACACGGTTTAAATAACATCAGGAGTGCTCGGTCTTTGGTAAGCTTCAACGTGTTTACATATGAATAAGTAGTCTTCCAACTAATTTCTCATGAAGACCATTTGTTTAATGCGCATGGATTCTTCTCAATGAAGAGTAAACAAGAACAGGTGATGACAAACCCAGAAGCTCTACCACTCGCCATACCTTTCTGGCATCATGAAAGAAGCTCTTCAGTCATGACAAGTTAAAAAACACACTTCAGCCAACATCTCTCCCCTGGGGGAGAGAGACGAGTCCTAGGTGTGGTTGCAGCTTTGTGACTGTTTTGCATGTTCAAGACTTTTTTTGGGATTTCTTTTCGTGATAACTTCAAATAAAGGGCAAACTAGAAAACCTTTAATTGCAGAAAATGTTTGCATCTGGAGAGTCTGTAAACATCTGCTGGTGCAGAAGATGCGGCTGCTGAGCCACATAAACCAGACGCAACACCACCAGCTGACCACAGGAAGGGCCTTTGGGAGGGAGGTGGGTTTGAAGTATTTTCTTTTTGTGTACTTACAAGACTGACCATGAAGTTTCAATGGCCTTTGTCCTTATGGCTATTGATAACTGTCCAAGCAAAATGTTTTGTTTAACTTTACTCCACAACATTTTGACTGTATATGAACACGTATACACACATATGCACTACACTCTTATTAACCTCAGTGCTAAGTATCATGATATCCAAAAAATGGAAGCTTAATGTGACCCATCATTTAACGTGACAGTCAACACAGCAGGTCATAATAGCAGACGTTATTAATAACTTACTGTACTGCATACACTGTTAGTTGCAAAATAGCTTCAATGTGAATGCACATAAAATGCTCATGTAATGTAAAAACTGAACTGGAGCGCCATCTATCTTCCACTGAAGAGGATTAGGGCCAGTGTTAAAAAAAAAAAGAGTTCTGACTTTAAAGTCAGAATTCTGTCTTTAAAGTCAGAAGGATTAGGACCAGTGTTCAAAAAAAGTGAGTTCTCTTTCCTCTTCCGTAATCTTCCACCATCTATTCTAACAATTTTTTTCATGACTTTTACTGAATACGGTAACACATCTGACCACATTAAAGCACAGTATAGACACCACCGTTACAGTATCGATTTTTAATATAGCAATATTGGTTTGTGTAGAGTTGGTTTTTCAGGTTGGTATGAGGACAGACAAGTAACTAAATGCAAAAAAAAAACCCAGAGATACTTTTATGAAGATATTTATTGATGTGTGAGGAAAGTGGGAGGTATTTGCACTGCAGTACAATGAAAAACATTTCACCTAAATGTCATATTTCTTTCTCACTTTATGTTGTGTGTTGGGCAAATTTCAAATACAATCTTTGAATTTGTAAACAAAAGGTGCAAATGGAATGAATCTTATAGTACTAAAGCACCATAAGGCAATATTGTCGCAATTATTACCTTACCCTGGCCCTGTTTAGAGAGCACTTGGTGATCAATAGCATTACAATGTCTTTACATCAGGTAGGTAGTGGATGTGTAAAATAATCTAAATTGTTGAGGTTATATCAATGATTCACAGAAACCTGGTGTCCTCTTGAGGCAAGAGAAGGATCATTTGCAATTTTCCAGGACATTCTTTCAATTTCAAGTAGCAAGGCAGTGTTTTAGGAGTGTGATAATACAATAGAGAAACTCAAAAGAATCATTTTAGCAAACATTTCCATACATATATAAATCACAATGCTTCCAAATGTCAATTTTTTTGATTAGACTTGGGTTCTGGCCAACCTGTAACAAATCCTCTGAAGGTTGGTGAAGCCTTCAGAGGATTTGTTACAAGTTTTTATGCTCATTATTATCAATATTTTATAACCACTGAGTAACATAAAGGAATTCAATGTTATGTTTGATTCCTTTCCCAGAAGTTACTTTTTCAGCAGCTGTTTTTACAAGTTACAGCAATCTGTAAATTTCAAAAAGCTGTTGTGTCACCAAAATCTTCGTTCCATTTCACATACATATTGAGAGTGGCTGGACTAACACTGGACTTGATCCTCTTCAGGGAATCGTCAAAGTCTTTCATCTTGATGTTACGAACCTGTGAATGTAAACAATAGCTTCACTATAGTGATATGTACTGTAATGTGATAGTCATTGTGCCTAAAAAAATGTATCTGCTCAATTTCAAGGACATAAACAAGATTATTTCACCTCATTTGCAGCCATACGTCGAACCTGGTCTGGCCCCAACTCTGTGTGAGGGAAATTTCACTTTTAATTCCAGCAGATTAAGATCATCATATATGCCGAAGTGTAAGTATGTGATCAATACGATAATATGACAAAGGGGACATACCTCTAATCGGCCCAAGTGCTGCATCTTTGGCTAATGATGTCAGATCACTGCCTGAATATCCTTGACTTTTTCTGTCAAGTTACATATCCAGAAATTATTGTAAGGTAACGTTAGTCGTGCTGTTTACAATGATGTATTAAAGCTGTATAGCTGGTTATTATAAACCTCACTTTGCAAGGCTGGACAGCTCATTTTTGCTCAGAGGATTCCCATGCTTTGCCAAAAGATTTTTCAGCAGTGTGAATCTTGTCTGGAGGACAAAGAGTGACAGAATATAACCTGATGAAGTGAAAAGCTGACAAATAATTTTAATCAGCATATGACCTATGATCAAATTTCCTCACTAAATACCTGTTCATCTGGCAATGCCACATAAATCCTCTTTGCAAATCGCCTGTTGATGACAAAACAAGAAAATTTAGGTGGCCTATTATGAAAAATATAATGATAACTGTATTAATGAGGTATTTGAATAATATACCTGAGAGCTGCTTCGTCTAGCTCCTGAGGCCTGTTGGTTGCTCCCATTACAAGCACCCTATCATCTCCTCCCGACTGCACCTAAAACCGAGAAGTACGTTTATCATAATAATGTTGGTTCTTTCCGATACAAGTAATTTATGCACCCTGAAAAAAATTCACAAATTTCAGAAGCTGACTTTACCCCATCAAACTCAATGAGAAACTCTGTTTTCAGTCGCCGGGAGGCATCGTGTTCTCCCTCGCGTCTTTCACAAAGCAAGCTATCCACTTCATCTGGGAGTAAAATAAAAGAAAAGGTTAAAGCTTCATTTATGAGCTGAAAACTACAATGGATATAAACTGGGGTGTATTAGCTGTATAAAAAGAGTAACACAAACCAATAAAGATGACAGAGGGCTGTAATTCTCTGGCAACTGCAAACAGTGCTCGTACAAGCTTTTCACCTTCTCCCACCTGTGATGGAAATAAGTTTTGTTAAAAATAAATAAATACATACTTAAATTAATAAAAACACCAAATTTGGATGTCCAAATACTGTATTCTTACATATTTAGAGGTCAAACTGGCAGCACTGATGTTGAAGAATGTGGCTTTTGACTCAGCTGCAACTGCTTTGGCCTTGTAAGAGAGAGTATTGGGTGTTATTCTATTAAAATCATAGTTTTAACAAATGTATGCTTAAGCACTGCTTGATCTAAATTAATCTGTTTGTTGTGTTGGAAAGAATGATTAACATACCAGCATGGTTTTCCCATTTCCAGGTGGACCAAATAAAAGCAAACCTCGAGCCGGAGCTCTCAGCCCAGTAAAGAGCTAAATGGGAAATGGCGGTTGAAAAAATATACCATGAAAATATGACAAATTGTAATTGTGGTGAGCAGAGACAAAATGTTCATTAACGATCACCTCTGGTCTTAATGCAGGTAGGATGACAATTTCTTGGAGTGCTTGCTTGGCCAAATCCTGTCCTGCAATGTCTTCAAATGATACAGATGCTCCACTACAACATACAGAACATTCCTTTAACCACAGCCTGTTTTTTTCATTCAAATACCAATGACTGCAAAATCTACAAGGGCCTTAAAGGTTTTGCCTCTAAATACCTGTCAACAATTTCATTTAGAATCATGTTGGCCAGCTTGCTGTCCACGTTCCTGAAGTTTTTCATCTCTTTTTTCAGTGGCTGTTTCACTGCTGCAGGTTTTCCATTTTGAGCTTTTCCCACTCGTGGGGTCACCTGATCATGGAAAAATATCCCGAAAAGCATTAAACACTTCATCAGAAGCAGACGTCATAAAATAACTAATCCCACATAGCCAGACTTGATTTGACAGTGCTGTGTCAGCACCAGGAGATGGTCTGGCTGCACCCATTACCATTATGTATTGGGAAAAATGTGCTTCATTTGTATTTTTGGATCATTCACTGTCATGTTGGCAATGGTAAGACCAGCATACAAACGTTGATATCCCGGCATAAAAAAATAATCACCTTTGGATCAGTGGATTTAGTTGGGGGTCTAACAGCACTAGAGGGCCGGATAGTAGTGGACACTCCAGACACTGCAGGCTGGCTTTTAGGAGTAGTTGTTGCCCGTGGTAGGACATGATGTGAGGCCGTCTTGGGTTCATTCTTCCATTTATTTGCCAGTGTTGCCTCTGTGAAACAATATCAGCTTGATCTTCAGCATCCATCTTGAATAATTTGGGCAATATTATCAGGGTTAATCTGATTAACATAGTCTAGACTTAAGGATAACAGACAACCAAAATGAGACTTACCTAAAAGGGCAAGCCTGTCGTTTGCCATGGTGAGATTGTTGACCATTTTATCTTGGAGTCTCTTTGATCTTTCATATTGATCACCTGCTAACAAAACATGTAGTGTTGGACCGAAACATGCTAACATAACACAAAATGTGTATGGTAATGGTTGATTATATATTACCTTGTCCTGTTATCTCTATTGCAATACCCTTTTCTAGCTCAGCAATACCTTTCTTGTACCACTGTACAGCCACCTCCTTGTCGCCTGTCATCAGAGACGGTGTGTTTATCACTGTCACACAACACAATGCAAGGCATCGGCTCAAAACATAACAACACAACTTATAGACAAACAAACCTGTATCATCTTCGTCTATCCTTAACGCCTTCGATATACAATCAAACGCTTGCTTGTGGTAGTTTTTAATAGCTTCGCCGTTGTCTTTGCTTCTACTTGCGTTTATTTTGGCCGACATTACTCTGACGATACGGTCTCCCTCTTCTCAAAGTTCTCCACTGACGGAAATATTCACAGTCAAGTCTATCTTTTATGAATTCACATTTATAAAACATTCAATCCGCAGTCTGTGCTCGTATATACAAGTGATAATAGCTCCCGAGCAAAACACAGCGTTTCCAGTGCCAACTTCCGCTTTCTCGTGTGTGCGCTCAATAACAGTCCCCCACCTCTCCACGGTCCAATTATTCGCCTCTACAATAAATTATGGAAATGTGAGTAAAAGAGTCGAATGCTTTGACCAAGAAAAAAATACATATCGTTTAAGATCAATGTTTTAAATACAATCTGCAAATATCGCCGTACAGTTTACAAATAAATTACCGAGAATGACGTGATGATGTATTAAAGAAGGTCATGTTTCTCGACTACCATGAATTAAAGGGTTCAGCCCCTGGAAACAACCCTATGGCTCTTACTCAACACCAGCTTGTAACAGCAGTTAGAGAAACAAACAAACCGATACACGGGCTTTAACGGTTACTAAGAGAAAGAATCGCGTCGCTGTTGTTTTAGTGTTTTTCTCACTATATATTTTAGTGTTTTCTCTATATATTAAGTAGATAATGACTTAGCTCCTATATATATTGCTGAGTTATTGCTCCCCCATAAGAACAACTGCATCAATAATTTGCTCCTCCAAAAACTAAAAACAGGTGAAGTGCTATCGAGTGCTTTATGTCAAAACATACAATATATGGCAATCTATGAAAACAGGCGATTTTAAGTGGTATTAGCGGGATGTAAATGCATTTATTGTATGTTTTGAGAGAGTCATTTTGACAAGTCTAGATTTTAGACAACACTGTGCAATTTGGTATCATAAGGACTGTACAATAATCAATGTTGTCAATAAAATGAGATATTTAATCGATGTCAAGCCATTAGTCTACCAGTGGGACAGATTGCAATAGTCTTATTAGACTGAATTCATTGTCCACATGGGGTTAGTTTCTTATGTAAACCTGTGAAAATTTTACTTTGACAGTGTCTTGTTTTTTTTTAATACGTAGTCGCTTTTCTCTCTCTCTCTTTGATGTAGTAGCAGACACAGATGATGTATTGTAGGAGGATGTGGCAGTTATCTCCTGCTCACCGTCCCCTGCTTTTATTTTCACATTGTACCCGCTCACCTGACGGGCAAAGCAATTTCATAACCAAACCATCATCTTAACAACGGCCACGCGTCTCGGGCATTTACGCGAATCACTTTGTGTTTGCTGATCCAGCAACCAATCAGAAAGTTCTGACGTAACTGTAATCGCCATGTAAGACACGCCCCTTACCTGGTTCGACCGACAAACCAGTAATCCTCAAATCCTGACTGTAACATCTTTTTGTGTTTCTTCTTGCCGTTAGTATTAGCACGTTACAAAGATTTTGTTGTCGGTGCCTTTTCCATTTGTGTTTAGACATTTCGCCAGGCTTGTGTAATCGACTGACGGAAAACTGCTATCTCAATAACCTGTAACAACACAGCGACCAGCTGACAGAGCACTGATCTTGGTAGCCTGCTAGCCCAGCTGTCTCTCCAGTCTGACTACCCTTTGTCTTCACAATCAAGTGAGCTAGCAGGCAGTGTTTCGTCTCTGAGTTAGCTCACATCGGCTTTAGCAAGTTTTTTTTCGCCTGACAAGACCGAAGCAGACCAAGATAGGCGGCTTGGGAACCAAGATGTCGAATCGAGTGGTCTGCAGAGAAGCAAGTCATGCCGGGAGCTGGTACTCTGCTTCGGGTAACTGTCAACTGCATACCGTCCGCGTTAGCACATTGTATGCTAGCTAGTTGTTTTTTTTTTTCTCATGACAGCGTGTTAAATTACTTTAGTGGGTTTCTTATTTTCTATAACACAGTTATCTTATTAGAATCTGTCAAATTCAGTGGTTGTTATAGCAGACGACGACAGCTAACGGTACGGTTACAAAGCTAACCCACTTGGTAAAAAGTCGGCTAGTTCTCTTGTAGCTGGCATTGACTGACCCATCTCTGTTATCCTATTGTTGCACGGATGGCTTGAGCTAATTCAGCACTTCCTCCTCGGGTAGTCGACTGAAATGTTGCTAAACAAACGGACATCGGTTACTCAGCGTTTTTTGACAAGCAGTCAAATTTGTCAATATAAAAGCTAACTTAGCTAATATTGCAGAACTTCCTGGCCTGTCCACTGTCCGGGTATCTTTGATATGTTTTCGTAAATCATTTGGACGTTTTGATTATAACTGCTTATAAAACAGTTCTCTGTTTTGTCATCGACACCGATTCGTTTAATTAAGTGTACTAATACTGCCTGCCATGAAACAAAGGACTGGGTTGGGCAGGGCAGAAAATTAAAGGCTCATGTTGCACCCTTTCCCCTGTTTCACCAGCAAGGGGTCGTTAGTTTGTTTTCGTTAAACCCTCCGAGACTGCCTATTTATTCTCCTTGCGTTTACCTTACTCCATTGTTCAAAATATGGATTTTAACATATACAGCAGGCAACCATTACCGCAGTGTTTATATAAACCACAATGTGTTCATATGCTTCCCCACACGCTGAGCTAATGTTAATTTGACTGGATCACTATGTCGTTTCTTACTCTTACAAGACGCTTTTTATTCGGTTGTTCTTTTTTTCTTGCAGAATATTATTCAATAAATCCTTTAGAAATCTGTGATTCATGTTTATTTAATGTTAGCATATCTGGGCACTGGTAAAGAGTAACACTGATAGCTTGTGCAATATACTAGAACAGTTTGTTCCAGTTTAGTTAACTAGTATAATTTAAAATCTCATAAGGTAATTATTACAGTGAGATGTATTTTCCAAATCTGACCTTAATCTTCGTAACCCATGCTTGGGCCGTCCCTGTGTCTGTGAATCATTTTTAGTGAATAGACAATTTTGTTTTTCTTAACTCTAGACAGCCTTTTTATAGTTTTGCTGAAAGAGCTAAAGAGAGCTGTATGACTTAATATCTCCTTTAACAAATTTGTGATTTAAAAATAAATTTATATTATATTTTATTTTTAAATTACAAATCAATTAGATTTTTTTAATTCCTCTGTTTTTTATTGATCCTATTCAGGATCTCAGCTGAATGCACAACTAGAAGGCTGGTTGTCCCAAGCACAGTCCACTATTAGACCTGCTAGAGCCATCATAGCACCGTAAGCACATTTGGACCATCACTGAATGCTTCAAATGATTAATGTGATGCAGTCTCAGTCTAATTTGAAATATTTTTGTTTGTAGGCATGCTGGGTATACCTACTGTGGTGCTTGTGCGGCATATGCCTACAAGCAGGTTGATCCATCTATTACGTAAGTCATTCAGATTTCAAATTTCTTTTCCTTATTTAAAAATGCTCTACCTGACTGTTTATTTTAGATTACCCCCAAAGAATATACATGTTAGTTTAAATAGCAGAGTATAGTGAAACTGCTGTTCCTTTTCTTGTGTGAGATAAAGTCATGTGGCCCTTCAGTCGTAGAGTGTTCATCCTGGGACCCTCACACCATGTGCCCCTCTCCCGCTGTGCCCTGTCACCTGCAGACGTCTATAGAACACCTCTCTATGACCTGAGAATCGACCAGAAGGGTATGTATGGTTTTTACTTGTTACATTATGATTTATGGGTATTCATTATGGGTAGTTTCCTGTTAAAACATTACAGTCCTTTTTTGGAAAGATATTTAAATGGTGATGTGTGGGTGTAACACACCATCATGTATTACCACAGTTTTAATTGCAGTTTAGATTTTAAGTGTTTTTTAGTCATTTTGAAACAACTTTTTAATCTAGCCTTATTAGTTCTCCAACATACAGACCTCAGAGAGTCTAAGGTGATACAGTTTTTAATCATTGTCCAGAGACCAGACAATTCCCTGACTCTTCAGATAAAGTCCTTTCCAGTGATGAGGTGTCACTCAGATAGGCGCTTCTCAGGCTTCCCAGTTTAAAGGATCTCCCACAAGCAATTAGTCAGTAGACTTGACCAAATTCAAGATTTTTTTTCTTGTTTTACAGTTTATGCTGACCTCTGGAAAACCGGGTTGTTTGAGCGGATGAGTCTGCAGACTGATGAAGAGGAGCACAGCATTGAAATGCACTTGCCTTACACTGCTAAAGCCATGGAGAGGTAGTGCATATAAGTGTATAATTAACTGAAATAAATATGTCACACTTAACACTTTAAGAGGGAAAGAACTTTTACAGAATGACACTTTTTAACTTAAACAAGGAACCATTACTAAATATACAAAAACACATGATAGTAGTTTCATCGATAGTTTATGAAGTAAACAAAGCACTTAGGCTCAAACATACTGGCAATCTAACCTGTGCAGAAACATTTACGTAGTTGTTGCACGTAGGGTGAAGATGCATAACATGCTTATGCCCTGTGCAGACCTGATAGTATCTTCCTGAGTGCTTCATTTACAAATGGACAGCTTCAAGTCCTTGTGTTCCTGCCCGGCACCTCCAACTCTAATCTTAACCACAGGCACTGGTGATCAGATCTCTGCACCAAGCCTGTATGCAAATACACATGGATGTAATTTCTGTTTGCGTGGACAGAATGGCTGACTACACAGATGTGTGTTACCGAGTTTGTGTGTCTTTCATAGTGTGTTTATGTCTGTGTGTGTGTTTGTCTGTCTGTCTGTGGAAGTGACAATTGAAGAGAGAAATAGTGCAGTGTCAGGACGGGCTGAACTGCTTGATATACTATGTCCAGATCTACCATGGGATTAGATAACCATTAGGAAAAAGTGATCACAGGGTGATATTGTGGCACACAAAAAATTATGGGTGCTGAGAAGTGTAAAAAATCGTTGGGTTCATTTCAAAAACTGTAGCAAGTCATAGAACATTAGCTTAGTTTTTAGTGGCTGTTAATGTGTCCTGAGGATGCATATGTGTTCACGTGTCCGGAGTTGACAGGCTCTTAATGTCAATTTTTGTATCCCGCATGTATCATGTAGCAGGCTTGAGTTTCCTCCTTATTTTTCACTGATAGATGTTCTAACTGCATGAATGTAGATCTGATTACCACCCATGATTGTTAGATGCAGATCTGAGAGCAATGCGCACTAATTTGTTTATTAATCTGATGTTGCAGCCACAAAGACGAATTCAGCATCGTCCCTGTTCTTGTGGGTGCCTTGAGTGAATCTAAGGAACAGGAATATGGGAAGTTATTCAGCAAGTACCTGGCAGACCCTACCAACCTTTTCATCATTTCCTCTGATTTCTGCCATTGGGGTAGGTCCTGATAAATACATGTAGTGGCAATAACACATTCAGTTAGATTATTCTGTCAATAAAATTATAGTGTGATTTCAGGATATTTGTCCCAATTTTTTTGATGTAGTCTTTGTCCAGCTTTGTCCTGAGGTCAGTTTCTTCTTTTGAAGGTCAGCGATTCCGCTACACATACTATGATGAATCTCAAGGGGAGATCTACAGGTCTATTGAGCATCTTGATAAAATGGTAAACACAGAGATATATTGATTTATATATGAGATAACCCGAGGAAAAATATGTGAACAGAATATGTAGTACACCCACAATGCTATGAATGAAAGTGATGTCATTGTGAATACTTAAGCTGGTCCTAATGAGCTCCTAACATGTACTTCAGTATGTTATTTCAATCTTACATTATAGAACACCGAGCATACAGGAAGATGGTATTATAATATCATCAAAGAATGTGACTTCACAAAGCTGTTGTCCGTATGCAAGTATTTATGAATGATGAAAAGCACGCTGAAAAAAGTAAAAATGCATATTCTGTAGTTTTTGGACAGTCATGTCTTTATACACAAGGGAGCAATGCATTTTTCTTATATGTGTCCCACTCCTTTTCTTTGCTTATGAAGGGAATGGGCATTATAGAGCAGCTGGATCCCATGTCTTTCACCAACTACTTGAAGAAGTACCGCAACACCATCTGTGGGCGTCACCCCATTGGGGTACTGCTTAATGTAAGTGCCACAGAAAATGGGACTCACTGGGTGTATTAGCATTTAACATTGTGGTGTTGTAGTTGATTGTTTGCTAAAACAGTACAAGGTAAATTAAGACACCACTATCTAAAGTTTGCATATGTCAGATCAGTCTTATGGCAGGTCTCTTATGATTAGTATAGATGTGACTTTTTGTTTTGTCAAACGGGTGTATAGGTGAGAAAATTGTCAATAAGCAATAGAGGACAGTAAAAATGTGAGAACTGCATCTCCTATTATGATATTTACACACACTGTCCTTATTATTTGTTTGTGTTATAGTCCTTGGCATGATGTGATGTGTGATGTGTAAGTAAATGTTTCCGTTTTGCAGGCTGTGGCTGAGCTGAGAAAGTCTGGTTTAGAAATGAACTTCTCTTTCCTGAACTACGCCCAATCAAGTGAGTGCAGGAACTGGCAGGACAGCTCTGTGAGTTATGCTGCTGGGGCACTCATCGTTCATTGAGGTCAACTTTTGTAGGGGCCAATGCAGCACCGTCACCCTGTCCTTATTATGTATCGCCATAACCCAGTCACCTTCCCTCTCACACCACCTCCAGTTGCACCCACTGTTTGCAGAAAGGACATAAACACTCAAAGCCAATACAGTCTTCTTTCTCTGTCTCTCCCTCCTCTCCATCCTCCTCTCAGTTTCAGTGTTTCTCAGAGTTTTTGGTTGATACCTTTTGCTGAAGTCCAGTTTTGTGGGAGCAGATATGCTGGGTTTGAGGACATAGAAAGAATGGTTATTAATGTGGCTTAGAGTAAGCGTCAGCAGCGGACATTCTAATTTGGGTTTTGGCAAGGACTGTTGTTGTCCTGTTAGTTCATTTTTGTTTTCCAATGCTTTTAAGTTGTAATGCAATCTTTATATTTGGACTATTGGCAATCTGTGCTCATGTAATTTGCCTCAGAAAAGGAATGAAAATAAAACTGCATATCTTAATGGAGAATATTGAAGTGTTGCCAGATGAAAATGAAGTGAGTTTTTCGATTGACTGCTTAAAGCTACACGCGACTTAAATTTTGAAAACAGTGTAAAGGGTAATTACTACCATGCATAACCCTTATTCTAGTTGCTAACAAAGGGCTGCACCCACCAGAGTTCACTAACCCCCTGTCAAAAACCAAAAATATTATTATTCTCATTTACTTTTTGAATATTATCTTTTATCCATATTATTCTCTTTGGTTTCTCCCTTTTTATTATTCTAAGCGTGATAGTATTTACTCAAATAGCCTGTAGACTTGTATAAAAGCAGTGTTGTCAGTGAGGCTGCAAAGCTGACAACATGGTTTGCCTGTTAAGAGAATACAGCGCTGCTCTCGGATTTCAGTTACACACGTGTAGAATCATAGATATGTTTTGCTGAGGCCAGACTGCAGTTGAGGGTGCCACAGAAATTTCATCAAAGCTGGATATTGTGTAAATGACTTCAACAACAACACCTCTAGTCTTTGTTTACACTGCCATCTTGAATCTCTATAGTTGAACTGTCCACATAGGATACTTGAAAGATGCAGATTTTGCTAGACTAATAGAAAATCTTTTACTTTACTATTTACATTTACTTTGATAAAGTGAAAATGCTTTTTTTTTTGGCTGGAACAAAATAGGTGGTAACTGCCTAGATTGTCTGCATAAACTGTAGAAACTGTTACTAAAACTGTTGATCATGTGGTAATTTACACTTTTTGTTATGTTTTGGTTTGAAAATGCCAAATGTTATTGGTAAGACAAGGCTTCATTCAAAGGTTTGTTGTCCTGTTTTGTTACTTATAAATGAATGAGTATCAGACAAGATTAGATAGAACAAGTAATAACTGAGTTTCAAGATCAACACAGAGTTTAACATTTTACCCAGGATACTGACAGATGTACCTCTGCTCTACTTTGAATATATTGGATGTAAACACATATTTTAGAGTTATTTGCAATATTGCTCTGCTGCCTGGAAATCTCTTTGAGTATAGTTATACATTAACAAACTGTATATAAAATCTAAATGCAAAACCCTGATGATTCATAGTGGCAGTATGGGCTTTCAATAACTGTATGACATAGTTATTGCTGACTGACTTTTGCTGCTGAAGTCCACTGGATTGATGCAGTCCATTAACATTAGTCTCATTCTCTTGGCACCATAAGCATTAAGGTACAATATCTGGTTGAACCAAGTGAGCACAGACTGAAAAATGAATCATCAGACTCACTTGATCTCTGACGTTAATTTAAGGGAAACTAGTGAAGTATGAGACACTGTGCTATTGTGCCTTTTATCACTGTTGCACATATACATGTAGAGCGTATTCTTACTTTTAGTCTAATTTCAGAATATGTTTGTTTAGTTTTTGTTTTTTCACATGTACACTTTCCCTGTGCCCAACTATGTTTCCATCTCACCCCCAGCAATCCGGGAGAGTCTGTTGCTCTGATCTGGTGGTCTAAAATGGCACCAACTGTTATCTCCTTTCTCCAGCAGGGAGTGGTGTTTGTTTTCTCACTTCACCTCATTCCTGTAGAGCGAGACAAGAGGCTGAACCTTAACACTGTTCATTTTCTGTTAATGAATCTTGTTTGTCTTTTAGAAGTGATTTTTGTATTATTTTTCTCTTTCTTAGAGAATGGGAACTTACACATCACAAACCTAAAATATACTACTTAACTGCTCCCTAAAAGGAGTTGTTTTGATCTCAGGTTCCACTGACAAAGCATCCCAAAAGGCTCCTTAAATAAGGCTGAGGATTCATGTTACAAAACAAGTAAAATGTACTGAAAAGCATGTCTTCTCTGGTGTCTTGTTATTCAAGTATTTACAATCACACAAAATACTGACTTCTTTTATACATTACGCATAAATAATGCCTTTTAAGCCCTGGCCTCAGTAAATGTTGTTTACGCTTTCAAAAAAACATAGATTTGCCACCTCTGAAACAAACCCCTGTGTTTGGCTGTAAAAATGTGCAGTTTTCAATTCAGAATACCAAGCGTAAAAACCATGTAGAGTGCAGCGATGCATACTGCAGTGTTGATCTCCAGAAGAAACCGTGTTCTGTGTTTATTCAGTGCCTCCAGCAGAGGGGGCTAGGTGGTTGGAGGATAACTGAAGGTGTTTCTTCATTTCAATAGTTGAACCCTGTCCAGAAAAAATATGTGTTTACAGTCAATTCCAGTTCATCCAGTTTATCAAGCTAAAATGAATGCAGCGTAAAACACTACTACTGCAATAACACCTCCCACACACATGTGCACAAACACATGAAATGTTTTCTGTTGAAGGTAGTTTTGTAGAGGTGTTAATCAAAATTCAGTTGCTATTTAATGTGTGAAAGAAAAGCAGACTGTCTTGTTGATGACCTAACATGGCATGGTAGTTTGTTTTCATTTACCTTGTGCAATATATGGTCTTATTTAGACTGACTTTACATGGCAGAGGCTTGAGATCACAGAAATGTTTTTGTACTCTTGATGACAACCTGCAGAAGGTCCCGCTTCTGCACTTTGTTATTGACATGTAATGATTATTATCTAATACATTTCTTGACTCACATTGAGGCATTTGGTAATTTAGCATCTGAATATCAGTGCTTTGCCTGCCATGGTGGAATAATACAGTCTCACCTTTAGCAATGTTTTTACCTCTGCTTTGAAAAAGGAAGCAATCTCATGAGTCAGCAGACAAACATACCTCTGTCTTTGGGAGGAGTCACATTGGCTCTTTATATCCACCTTATACACATACTCTAAACTAGTTTACAAGCTGAATCGATGACTGCAACATTCACCAGACTCTGAGGGGCGGACCCAAAAGATGCACTGCTACGGGTACTTGGTCAGCTGTCTCAGCTGGGCTATGATCCTCGCAGGACTTTGGCATTTAGTCCAGCACAAGAAGATGCAAACCACCTATGGACGGCACATGGTTCTGTCCCCTTCAACAAGGACAGTCTCAGCTAGAGTAGGGTGGTTCTTCCAGGAGATGCCATCTTTCCTGATTCCTCTGTCTTTGCTGCTTACCTCACTCGCAGCCTCTAATATGGGAAAGAACCTGCTGCTCGGGACCTTTTGTCTGCACTACTTTCAAAGGTAAAAGTAGAGGCTTAAGCCTGAGATTTGGGCTGTTTGAAGTTTATGAAGTTTATGTGAACAAAAAAAAAAACAGACGAATATCTTGGAGTTGAAGATCATAAATTGAGTGTATATTGTGTGACCACATTTATTAATGTAGTTCATTCCAAGATGATTTCTTGTCTGTTAGCTTTTTTATTATTGTCTGGATCCAACATATTGTCCCCTGTGGACTGGAGGTTAAATGTCCCTTTGCCTGCACTTAGACATGAAATGATTTTGTTGAGTCCACTGATTAAGAGAAACATAATCCTCTCTTTTCCACCTACTATTTCTCACCAATCATAGGACATTTATTTATTCCCTACTGACCAGAGGAAAGCCTGTCCCGCTGGGCGTGATGGTGGCAGCAGGTGTCTTCTGCTCTCTGAACGGGTTCCTGCAGGGACACTACCTGCTGCACTGTGCTCAGTTCGATGATGAATGGTCTGCCGATTATCGCTATAAAATTGGTAGGTGCAATATTTCTTCTTTGTCCGTGTTAGGAGACGTTTCAGTTTTAAAACAGAAAGGCCAAAATATTGCCTTTTTAAATATAGGCCATGAACACGTTACTGTTTCTCATAGGTTTAGTGTTGTTTTACATTGGACTGGGCATCAACATACACAGTGACTACAGTCTACGTAAACTGAGAAAACCAGGTGAAGAAATTTACAAGATGCCTACAGGTAAGACAGATTAAACACTGATCACTTACTGGATGTCAGTTCACACAGTTAACTGTGGTCTTCTTAATCTCCTGCAGGAGGTCTGTTTGAATATGTGTCTGGTGCTAACTACCTGGGAGAGATTGTGGAGTGGTTTGGCTTTGCTGTAGTCACTTGGTCCCTTCCAGGCTTTGCATTTGCTGTGTTCAGCCTGACCTTCATTGGACCAAGAGCCTATTACCATCACAGGTGCTGAAGACACTCCAAAAAAGCTATGTCTAGACTGAGCAAATTAAAACTTGCGTAACTCCCTTTATTACAATTGCAATCACTGGGTGATAGTTTCCTCCCCCTCCTCTACAGGTTTTACCAGGAGAAATTCAAAGACTATCCCAGGTCACGAAAGGCACTGATTCCATTCATCTTGTGAAAAAGAACAAAACAAATACAGACAGTAAGCTTGTGAGGGTAAATAGCAAAGAAATCTTCAAAAGTTGCTACGGCATGGTACATAATTATTATAACAAATTAATTATAACACTCTGCTTCTGAGGATATATAAAAGACACTTAAGGAATGACACTGTGGACATAAAATTGGATTTGGGGTTTATTTCTATCATAATAGGAAATGTGCAGTATCCAAAATAACATTTTATGATACATAACGCATTTAATTACTCTGATTGTAAGACTCTCATAAATAACTCTCATGAACAACTGAACAGGAAGGTGTCTTGGAACATTTGCTTGCCTGAGGTCTGCTTTTAACTTAATCCAGTCACCAGTCAGTAAGTTCAGACTTACTGGTATGTAGCAAAATGTTAGCTCGCAGAAAAACAGGAGGCAACATCTGCTGCAGCACCTCCTAGTGCTGATCAAAGGGACCCGCAGCTGAAACGTGGATTCGTAAAGGTGAATATTATTTTATCCAGTAAAAGCTTTTTTTAAATGGGATTATTAAATTTGTACACTTTCTTAACTGGCTGGAATTATAAGTAATTTAGAGTGATAGCCCAAAACTTAGGATAAGCAGATTAGTCTTAATTAGAGTTTAAACCTCAGACCACAGCAAGAGAACAGAGAAAATTCCCAGTGTCGATATGCCAACATACAGTTCATGCTCTGATCTCCACAAACCAACATCCAACACTTGGAAAAAAATACCATTCTACTAATTTACATCTTGAATTACATAGCTCACATTCAGTGCAAGATTAGCAGTCTCCACAGCCACTTGCAGGGCATTGAGTTTGGCTGTGAAGGAGTCCAGCACCTGTGGCTGCTCAGTGGAATCTCCAGAATGGGATTTAGGTAAGAACTCTATGTATTTAGTATTTATATAAGTCCACTTCATATTTGGGCTACTTTTAACCTGTCCACAGCGACAGTAACTCAGGCTTTCCTTCATGCAACCCATCTTTCCATCTGCAGGGAGGCTCCAGTGATGAGCGTGATCCAGATCAATCAAAGAGGTTCCGTCATTGTGCTCAAGTGCCTTGGCTACAGACTCCAGAGAGCGGCAGAATCCCTCCACACCCAGACGGTACTCTGACTGTGAGCAACCCAGTTCTGCTGCAGCCTCTGTTGCTTCAATCAAGCTCTGGAGAAAATATATTACACAATCAAGGCATGTTTAGAACTTGGCAAATCAATACATCTCGAACTGGTTGATTTCCTAGATATTGTATTTCACCTTGTGTCTGACATAAGCAGCCAAGTGGGTCTCAGTGCAGCCTCCTCCAAGTAAGGCAGATGGCTCCCTGAGGGTGAGCCTCAACACATGTTCTGTCTTCTGGCACACCACCTTAAATAGATGCACAGAGACATTAAAGACATCAGTCATGGATAGTCAAAGCTGATGTCTGTGTCTAACCACAAATTTAAATTGCTTTAACATAAGTTTAAAAATATCTGATGCCAGGTGATTGATGCTTTTGTTCAAAGTTCTTTCAAACAGAATCACTCCCCTTGGTTCTGTTAGTGAAATGCTCTACAAACTGTATTTTATTGGGCCATAAAATATATGATTAATCACATTTCTGATTGAAATAGTGGAGACTGTAGATGTTAGTGAAAAGAGGGTCCATCTGATGGCATGAATTATCTTACTTTCAGCTCATTTAGCATTGTCTCGTTCCTGTGGCAGAGGACCATTGTGCAGATTGCTGACTCCCCAGTGGGGTGTAAATGTAGCACTGTCTTGGATCCAAACTCCATGATACTGATGTTCCTCACCTTCCCATATGCCTTGGCTGGGAGTGTGGAATGTAATGTGGCCACAGGTTGAGCACCTATTTTTGTGATAGATATGAAAGAGGATCTCAGATAATGAATGAATAATTAGAATTTACAATCTATAATCTGTATCCCTTAATTAGCTTCAAAGTGAAAAATGTTGCGTCTTTACATTGATATAACGTTATACATTATAACATTAAACAGCATTGAAAGGTTTGTGGATGTAACTAGTACTTGTCTCCATGACATGGATCTGCTCAAATAAATCTGCCAGCAGATCCATGCCTACACTTCAGGCCTACCTGTCAGCTGAATAAGTGGCTCCATGAGATTGATTCCCAGTCTCTCTATCACAACGATGCCTTGACTCCTCAGGTATTGCTGTAGGACGGGGTGGATAACCTTCTGGCACACAAAGAGCTTTACCTCATCTTTAACCGCCTGCTTGCCAAGCAGCAGGAGTTGTTCAAGGACTTGTGAGTCTGTGTCTACACCCGAGGGCAACTCAATTACCCCATCTCCCAGTTCAGAGAGGTCTCCTGCAAGGGATGCACTAAACAACACCATGCACAGAGGATTTGAATTCAGGTTCTCTGCCTGGCTGAGGTCATAGGTGACATCCACTAGTAAACCAGGATACACGGCAGAGTTAAGCACAGGCAGGCCCTCAACGGCCACAGTCACTGTCCTGCCCAGCGTGACCGTACCTGGGCTGTCACAGGGAAGAGTCAGCAAAAAAGCCTGCACTGCCAACTTGCTGATGTGAAGCGTCTCCACTTCTGTCAACATACATGCTGGTTTGCTGGAGATGACACTGCGAGCCAGTGTGATCAGATTATGGCTGCTGCACAAGTCCAGCTTCACTTTGCAGCCACAGTCTTCTCTCTGTAGGTAACTGACGCACACAGCCAGCAGGTGCTTGTTCAGCCTGATAGCCACATTACTTCCCAGGCCAGATTGTTTTGCTTGCTCAATGACAGCCAAGCAAAGATTGGCAGCAAACAAGCCACAGTCACTGAAACGAGAGACGTGGTTGAGAATCGAGGATCTAATCAGGTTAACGAAAGGCTGTGAGGATGAGATGGACGCGAGAAGAACTGAGGAGGTCGAGGTGGTGACAACGTGTCCTCCGATGTTGTTATGAACTTGTTTCAATCTTCCCGTCGGACCAAAACATGACGTCAGAAGCTGTCTCAGTAAGTCGAGCTTGTTGCAGATGTCAGCGTTGTCCAGTGGTAGATCCTTACACACAGACGGGGACTTTTTAACGAGTCGGGACATCGTTTACGTTACCGGTTCTCGAAACAAGTTCAGCAAGTTCATCATTTGACGGTATCAGGTTGTCTCGCATTTAACACTGTCTAAAACGGGGTACAAGAAAAAGCGGTGTGATAAGAAAACTGTGGGTAACGCTTCCATCTTCAGCGCCTGTGCTTGCCACAGTTTCGCCTGACCAAAATTACACTCACTTAACAATCATCCTTTGTTTAGTATGATATGCCAAAACATATTGATTGTATATCATACGTTTTCTGGGCTGAAAGTTATACGTAAATATAGTTTGGTGGTATTTGTTTTGTACATTTATAAAGGCTTTTTAAAAGACACCTCTTGTTGCCATGGTAGCGGTTAGGACGTCGGGTCCTAGTTGGAATGTGTCGCACATCCTTGCTCATCAATAGACAGATAATCGCCCTGAAACTCCATCAATTCGGTTTTATGATTAATAACGTGATGGTGAAAAGTCGAAGTATCATTACCGCGTGTTAGCGAGACGTTTTTACTCGAAGCTCGGACTCGGAGTTTGTTTACTATAAATCGCGCGTGACGTCATCTCTCGTAGCCGACTCACTGTACGAAATTCATAACTTTTGGCGGTATGTCGCTGAATTTCATTGACGAACACTTGAATATTAGTAATCAGGGGCTGGATTGTACTACCATATGTAATTCATGACTGTATACTTGTTTCAGGTGAAATTGACTGCAATGAACCCTCACAAGTTTGTGATTAAGGTGGGTGAAATGTACAGAAAAAAAATGATTTTCGAAATTGTTAGATGTGTTTGTTTACAGAAAGGTCTCCATGACGTTTTCAGCGTTTTTAAACATTATATTCTTCTGAACGTTTTCCATAAATTAAAAGAGTAATTTACAGATGAAACAATTGTTATCTTTGTGTGTCCTAATCGCACAGGGTAGATAAAACAATTGACCACAAAATGCTGGAGAATAAAGAATAAGATGGGTAGGTTGCAGTAGGTTAAGGCTTCTTAGCTTTGTTCTTCACCCAAACGTTGGAACTGTATCACATACTACTTTTAACAATTCGCAAAATTTTCTATGTTTTTTTTTTAAAACAATGAAAATACATTGTTGCAGTTGGGGTAAATAGTATAGAATATACTGGCCACTGGGGGGAGGTAAAGATACATGCGTGATCTGTCTTACCCTCACTTCCTGATGCAGTTATTCATCCCGTAGAGGATGTTTCTGGTCACATTTTGTAAATCTAAACTACCTCCCTCACAGCCATATGTCAATGGAAGCAGACACAGAGCAGAGGAAAGTCGTACTACTAAAAACCAAGCTGTTCATCCTGTGTCTGATGCTTTGTTAGATATAATGTACATCAGATGTTTTTGTTAAGTGCAAGGAAAGCCGCTGGTCTCTCTTTTGTTGATGTTTCATTTATTCAGAATTGTGGATGAGGGCTGCAGACATTTGCACTGATCTCTCACATCCTCTATAATGCCATGTGTGCCTAGTTGACCAGATATTGTATTCACTCTTTATTTGTTTCATGTGCATACAGGCTACCCCATGAACCCCCCATGTGGGAGAGTAAAAACATGGAGGTTCACGTAAGGTTCCTTCCCACTGGGCACATAATGATACTGTTTTGTTATGCTGCCTGAGAAAATGCACTCAGGCAGCTTCTGCCATGCTTAACCAACTAACCACAAACTAGTATGTTAGAAAGGATCGGTCCGAAGAACAGCATCGTAGGCACTACCCTGAGCTTCTCTTTTACAAAACAAACATCACTTTTTGCCCTTTTTTAATGAATGAATTAACTTCTCAGAAAATTTAAGACTAGACATCTGCACAGAGACATTGTTGTCACTGTTGCGTGTTGCAATCCTTCCAGCTTTCCAGCTCACATAGACAACAGTAATTGTTGATGTAATTATGAGTTATGGTCTTGGATTCACAGTGACAAGTTTATTAGGATGTACAGCAAAATGTTTTATGATCATTTCTCCTAAAATACTTTCAAAGCAGCTCCCTCCATGTTCTTTGGAACTGCAGGAGGTGCTGGTATGCTCTTTCTTAAATAGGCTTAGTCTATATAGTGACCTGCCACTTCTCAGACCTCCTGAAAAGGGCCTGCAGGCTAAAATACTGATCCATTGAAGCATTTGCTTTCTTCCAGGACATGACTGTGGTAGAAACCTCAATCTGCCTTCTATTAGAATTACCCACTGCTGACTTTCTAGCCATCATCACCATGTAGTAGGCTGAGAGAGAGCCCAAAGTGTTGTTAAGTAAAAGAAAGTCTGAGGTATGACAGAGTAGTTTATGCCAGGAGTTAATGTGCTGTTCAGTGTTGTTGTCACTCTGTAGATGAGCTCATGACGGACCACACATCACGTTTCTGTACAAAATCATAGTAGGCTGATTGCAAACATTTTGGCAACTCGAACAGTCTTTCACAAGACAAGGTGACAGTGGTTAAAAGAAGAAGAACTGTTCTCTTTCATCTTCACATCGTCATAGACAACTCACATTTTCTAATGAGGTCAAACACCTCTCAGCCTGCTGCTTCTGTGTGCCTCCCAGCTACTCAATGATATAGCTGCCTGACTTTTGTTTGCCATGTGTTACCTGGAGATATTCCTGTCTGTTCTTGCTGCAGGAATTCCACTTCTGGGTTGTGTCTCATTTTTATCATCAAATAAAGAACTCAGGTTTGTTAACCTTCACCTGAATGAATGGAGCGTAGCACACAGAAAACGTCTCTACGGTCTCCATAAACAACATTTGCCTCAGTGTAAATCAAATGTCAAGCTTTGCTGTTCAGTATCTGGCAGTCTGAAAAACTGGAAAATAAAAATGTTCTTTTTTTAAGGGGGGAACCCAGGTGACTCAGTCAGTACACGGAGAGCTGGCAAATAAGGCCTGAGAGCAGGGTTGTCCCACCCACAGATCTGAAGAGCTCCCTCGGGTTCCTTGCAGACTTCCAGAAAAGAGAGAGTCAGAAAAAGAGACACAAAGGGAGAGAGGGAGGGATGCAAGTTTTATTGAGTGAGACCACATCTGCTGCCCCTTCTCTCCCAATGTAAACATCTGTGGCTGGTTAGTGTTAGCCTCTGAGCTAAGTGCAGTCCGAGAAGGTCTGGTTCTTATACGGCACGATAGCAATGGCAAAGGGCAGCGTGGTGGGGAGGCTGGTGAAGGTGCTCATAGAGTTTGGGCCCCGTGCCCGACTTGGAGCAACACAGGCAGGAGGATGGAGAGCGGGGTCTTGGAGAGAGATAAGGGAAGGTAGAGAGTGTTTTGGGAACTGAGAGTGATATAGACCAGAGCTCTGAAGACCAGAAAGGGGAGAGGAACCATCAGTAAGTCTGACTCAGTAGTGGTTTATTTACAGACAGGAAATATAAAGTGTGTGTGTGTGTGTGTGTGTGTGTGTGTGTAGATATATAGATACATGGATATATGTATACACACACACACACACGCATATATATATATATATATATATATATATATATATATATATATATATATATATATATATATATATATATATATATATATATATATATATATATATATATATATATATATATATATATATATATATATATATATATATATATATATATATATATATATATATATATATATATATATATATATATATATATATATATATATATATATATATATATATATATATATATATATATATATATATATATATATATATATATATATATATATATATATATATATATATATATATATATATATATATATATATATATATATATATATATATATATATATATATATATATTTGCCCCGTAAATATGTACAGACTTCGCACGGGAACTAGTTGGTGCCGGCTCTCCAACACCTCCACAGCACAGCTAGGCTACTCTGCCTTGTGTTTACTGATGTGAAATGGAAGGCTGGCGGGGGGTGCAGCGGCAGCCGGTAAGGAGATGCACACGGACACAGGTTCGGGATCGTGGCAATACCGTAGGTTTATTCACAACACAGGGTCTACACGGTTGATATCAGAAATCTAAAGGAAATGCTCATTACACTCGCAAGGCTGTGCTGTGGAGGTGTTGGAGAGCCGGCAGGCGCGCTGAGAGACAGAGAGAGCGCTCACCAACTAGTTCCCCTGCGACGTCTGTACATATTTACGGGGCAAACGCTTAAGCCGAAACAAGGAAGTTCACGGGAGATGTGTTGTAACCACGAAAACAACGTATCTCGCGACCGTCGTAACACGAGGATCCCCTGTGTGTATATATGTGTGTGTGTGTGTGTGTGTGTGTGTGTGTGTATCACAAATGCACGCACACACACACACATACTTAGAGAGAACATTTTCCTCATGTTTTCATGTGGACTCGGAGCAACTTTGGCCCCTTGTGTTTTGGTCTTTGTTAACCCTTTATTGTGCAGGCAATAGTTATCAGTTTGGCAGTGGGAGGAATTAGGATAGAGAAGTTGAGCTTAGCCTGCAGGAAGACTCAGACCTGTTCATTCAGTGTCTGACAGCACACAAAAGATGGCACAATAAAGGATTTGGTATTAAATAGGGCTTCTTGCTGGCCCTCATTCAGCCTTCAGCTTCTCTTCATAACTCTAAAAGGCCTGTGCAAACCTGAGAACAAAGCAGTGGTGGCCCACTTTAGTTTGCATGAAAAGGGTAACTTCCTCCAGAATCTGGTCCTTTATCTTTCCAACATCAGTGACAGTTGCTTAGAGAGTCACCTTAAATATGTTAATGCAAAGTGCACAAAATACTATTAATGTTTTACTTTTAGATTACTTTGTTCAAGGAAGACAAGGTTCTTGTGGTCTGATTTACTACATCTAGTATTAGTCAGCTTGCACAGATCTTACTAAAGAGGGAACATGGCTGGGCTTAAAGGGGGAATATGTGGAGGTCATAGTTCATAGCAGAGTTCACCTTTGAGATCCTCCGGTCACCCTTTGTGCGGAGAGTTGACAAATTTAGACCACATGATGTGATTGTAGTCAGAGACTCTGTGTAAGATTCTAATACTTTTCTGGGGTCTTATCTGCCACATACAACACAAATGTTTCCTGTAAATTCTGTAGTTGCTGCACCTAAACAGCACAGGGTGGACTGAAAGACTGAAAGATTTGTGCCTCTACCAAACCACAGGTTCTGCTGGGCAAATTAATTGTTTTCTCATTAGTGTGATTGCATTAGTTTGCATTCCTGACAAAATCCCCCATTCCCGAGAAGATCAGGGGATCACATGCTTTTTGTGTAAGGGGCAGACCAATGTTTATCATTAATGTCCAGGTCCCAGTCAAGTTTTGTCTGCTACTCTAATGTGATAAAAAGAAGTTAGTCCAATGCTTGCTAGTTGTTTGGCTTTCAGCCCAAAATATACTCAGTCAGAAGCTCAGAAATCACTTTAGTGGAATCACCCTGCTGTGCCTCTCCATAAGGACCATTGTAAACCTTATAATGCCCCTTTCTTTCCAAGGGATTGATGAAATTAACCTTGTCTGTTGCTCTTTAGAGTTTGCAGTAGCTTGTAATTCTGAACTAACTACAAAATTATACCTAATTAATTGGTAATTTGTATATTTCACTGACTCATCTGTAATAATATTTTTGTCTTAAAAGTCAAAAACTCAAGTCAGGATACAAAATGTCTAGAGTGCATCAGTTCTAGCCCAAAGAAACCACTGTGGGGCTTGTCCACTAGTTGAGCCCTGCCTCGATTGACAGGGTCTTGACCCTCCGTTGCTAGGTTCTCCCACACGCTGTTAATTGTTGGGGGCATTCAGCTGAGGCCACCAGTCATCCGTGGACCGACATGTGACAATGGGCAGGAAATGGGGAGAGTACGGATCTATCGAGACAAACAACACTGACCTGCAACATTTTTGATCCATGGAATTTTTGCTTTTGTGAAATATGTTTAACAAGTTTTTTTTACAGATAACAAACACAATTTTTATAGTTTTTTTTAGTTGTTACAGATTGATTTTGTTCAAACGTATGTACAATGGCTTGTGCTCACATGTCAGGATATGTTAGAGGATCACATTTTAATGGTTTGTTTTTTTTAAGAGACTTGGATTTGGATTTTCTGCATGCTCCTATGAGATTAACAAAGGTATTAACAGAACCACAAGATGCTGAACATAAAAAACATTAAAATCTAAAATTTTAAACACCATGGCAGGAATAAAAACATTGAACAATTGGAACAAAACACAAAAAACATTCAAAGTAACAATGTCATCATAGATTTTATTATAGATTTGTTATCTGGTCCATTAAAAAAAAAAAATCAAATCTAACTTTTCCAGCCTCTCTAATATTTAAAGCTGCATATGAGACAGATGGCTGATCCACAATACAACACCACTATAAAAAATAACTTTTGTATATAGTTACTGAAAGATATTATTTTGCATCACCTGCAGTTGGTTCCTTAATTTGACTGTGAAACCACTGAGCCAAGCAGGACACATTAATCAATGTGGAACTGTGCCCTCCTTTAAGGAAGGGGCAAAGCTAACTTATTCCAATGACGGGGAAACAGCTGGACAAAGTTTGGAATTGTAGAATTGTGTCCACAATTAGCATCTTAGTATCAGGGATCTTCGTGACTGTGTTTTTGCTCCCAAATTCAGTTTATTCTTTTTGCTTTATCACTTGTTGCTCCTCTGTGTCATGTTGTGGGTGGTCTTTGGCCATCCATTACTTCCTTGTCCAGGGAGAGACGAAGTTCACACGAGACCCACATCCATTTGCTCTGCAGCGGGCAGCTTTTGCACTCATGTGTAAACCATAATCAGGATGGCCTGAGAAAGATGTAACGGCAAGTTAACCAGCCGCAGCATTTCTGGCCTCCCTGTCCCTTATAGCTTATTGTCGCTGACACAGTGACGTAGTACTTCAGGAATCCACTCTGCCGCTTCTCAGCTTTCTGCACCACTCAAAAGTTGTGGTGCAGAAGTGCAGGATCATGGAGTGTTTCAGGATGTATCTGAATGTTATCCCTCCTTTGGTGCACAGTTCAATAATCCTCATTCATGTGGTTCATCTTTAGATTTTCTTCGTGCGGCAGTGACTGCATTGCAAAGCTTTTAGAGCAGATTCTTTTTACGCGGAGAGAGGGGAAATGTAAGGAGACAGACCAGACCATACTATTTTGTAAAGAGATTGGTAGAGAGATGGCTAGACGGAGAACCGGGAGGGACGAGAGCTGCTGTGAGAGGCCTGGGGTGCTGTTTGAGGACATAGGGGGTCGTTGTGGTTTGTCTCGCTGTCAATCACTCACACTCTGATTTCCTTTGTTGTCTGTGAGCTCAATGCCACTCAGCAACCTGTGGCTGTTCTTCCTCTTTGTGTTACAGTGTGGGAATTTTGCGGTGCTGGTGGATCTCCACGTTCTGCCCCTGGGCGGCCAAGAGGACACCAGCTGGTTTACTACAGGCCACATTGAGGTACAGACCCAGGGATAAGGGCGTGCGTGTGAATAAGTGTGTGACTGAATATATAGCTTCTGTTCTGTTGGGGGGCTTTTCAAAAGACAGCGGTAGTGTGGAATTTAAAATGACTTTAAGCTTTCTGTCTTTTCTTCTCAGGGGGTTTCCATTGTTGTACAACTGTTCCCATCTCTTTGCCTAGCCACTTTTGGAGTTAGTTGCCATAAAGGCCAATAACAGTTGTTTTCCTGAGTTCATCCTTAATATTTTCTTGTAAAATCAAATGAAAAAATTGTACTAAAAACTGGAATATCTCCACATTATTTATAGGAAGTTACAGCCCTGTTTCAAGATGCTGTGGACCAGAGGGTTAAACAGTACACAGAGTTCCTCCATCACAGAAGACACCTGAAGCAGAAGAAGCCGCTGGCGCCCGCTTCAGCCTTTTGTGTGAAAGGTACCGCATCATCTTGTGACCCACTTTAAACTACATCAGATCCAAACAATCTCAGGCATTTGTTGTGTCATAATTTATTACTTTACAATTTGCTTCGACAGCAGCGTCTTTGTATACGTGGAATGATAATTTGAATTGTCATCTGGTTATGAATACAACTGGTATTTACTCTATTTTGAATTCATTGTTGCTCGTTCCTCTGGAATTAAGTCATCTTTGTCTTCCTGTTCCTTATAGGCGTGTCTGCCATCAGCTCTTGTACAAGGAAAATGGTTTGCTTTGGCTGTGGGCTCAAAACCATTATTTATTCTTTTGGATGTCAGTTCAGAGATATGGTAGAGTCCATGGAGGAGGGCCATTTAACTCTGTGAGTGGGATGGGAATGATGTTACAAAACAGAAAAAAAAAATTCAAGGCCACCTTTTTCAGGAGAGTGTGGGTGGAAAGACAACAGAACTAGTTGGGACATGGTGGCCATCTACGCCCAGGGTGTGGAGACAAGAGCTGATAGATTTTTTTATGCTGCGTTGCACTGTTTTACTTGGCACATGTTAGATGCTTTTGTGCATGCAAGATGTTAAGTCCATTAAAATGGATGATGTTTGTTTCTCTCTGGTTAAAGTGATGTTGACACACCTGTGTTTATCTGCACCTGTACTAGATGACACCAGAAATGGTTGCCACATACAAACATATACACACAGAGAAATATCATTATAAATAATATGCCAATGTAAATAAACCAATTCAATCCATTCCTGTTTATCCAATGCAGCTACATTCCCCCAGCCACCCACACACATGCCTTTGAAGCACTGTAAGCTTAGCTTCAGAGGAGCCCCCAGCTGTGTGTTGTAATGCAGAAAGGTTTGTCACAGGTAGCAGTTAAGGGCAGTTAAACTGGGCTCTCTCAGCGGGGCAGGACTGATTGTGAGAGTGGATTACAGGGCAGTTGGCCTATAAAGTTTCTCCTGCGGCTACAGCTCTGCCTCTCACGCTACTCCCCTCCAATATACCACCGCTTAAATGGTGTGTGCATTTGTTGTCATACATGGATGTGTACACAGTATCCAATAATGTCAACACAAGCAGGCACGTGTGCATGCGACCAGGTGCTCAGACACATCACAACCAGTGAGACTCAGAAGAAGGGATAATGCGTTGGAGAATATAGCCTCCCCCTGGGCTAGGTGTGAACAGGCTTACAGTGTAAGGTTTCTGAAAAGCCTGACTCATATTTCCCATGACAGACTGACGAGAGACAGACAGGTCTCTAATGATAGAGATCACAGTCCGAAGCCCCACTCAGACACTTGCATGCACACATTCACACTCTGTGAACAAGGGGACTATCAATACTCACATGTGAAATGTGCATGTAAAAATGATTAAGCTCTTTGCAGCTCCACCAAAACGGAATGTAACCAGGGGAACATGACTCCATACCATACTGGAGAATTCCCCCTTTCAGAACATGAAAAGGTATAGCAAGCCTACGCAGTTCATGTGCTATAGTCCCATTAAAAGTCTTAAGTGAGTGTAATGACATTCTTGGTCTTTTCATTGTCCCATGTGATGGAGGCAGCAGAGCAGTAAAGGTGGAGACTGTGACTATTAGAAGGGAGCAGGCAGGCAAGAGCCATAAAAAGGGGTGGACAGACTAAAGGCTTGGGGAGGGAAGCCCCGCAAACCTCAGGGTGGGTATTAAGTATTGGGGTCGTCTGTTCTGCAGGCAGGTCAAACTCTAACCTGCTAATCCTTACAGGCCTCTTAGACTGTCCATATGAGGGGGTGGGTGCCTCTTTTCTGCTTGTATCCATTTCAGCAGAAAAGCATCTCTGTGTGTAGCATTATGTTATTTAAGAGCAGATTTAAGATGGATATCCTGAAGTGAGACATGTATGTGCTAAAACACATGCACATGCACGCATTTAGAGAAAGGTGTCGGCCGGGGTGGCGTTGGTGTCTGGGCCAAGAATAGGCGGATGGAGTGTTGGCTTATGTGTAGGATGGCATGGGAGGGAGGGGACTATGGCTCTTGTATGAGGGTGGTGTTTGAGATGGTGCCAGTGTGAAATCACAGAGGCTATCCGCCAACAGACAGCAGTAAGATCAGTGTAACAGCCTCAGCTGTTGGCACTTCAAATGAGCCATCAACAGCTTTAAGCATTCCAAGGCCCTTTAGTGCCTTGTATCGAAGTTATCTCTATGGCGGGTTATTGTATGTATGTCCTTATTTGATGTTGGGTGCATGTATGTGTGTAAAGCACCAACTGAACATGTCAGACAGGAGAAAGGGGCTTATCCCACATCTTCTGCCAACATAAATCCAAGTCATTTCTTCAGATGTCGGCTGCAAAGGCCAATGTGCAACTGCCATCCCCCACCCCCCACCACCCTTCATTTTTTTACCCAGGCTACTTGAGACTTCATGATTAGCTCATAGTGATGTGATTTATTTATGTTTTTAGAGAGATGAACAGCGAGAACTTTTCCCACCAAACATTTTGGCTCCGAACAAGCAGAGTGGACATGCTAGACTTTAGAAGCACAGGGAAGGGGATCTTGGGAGAGGCCTTGTTTGCATTCTCCCTGGTAGACCGTGATGAACACACCCACATTTCTCAGTGTAATTACAGATTAAAAATGAGTGCATAATGAGCTCTCTGTGCTTAGAGAAATACATTTTGGTCACTTGATGTGATTTTGAACTAAGGAGCTACCTTGGCTCAGTCAGTAGCGCGTCTGTCTTTTACCCAGGTGACCTGGGTTCGAATCCCGCCAAGGTCAATGTCAGCAAGGGCATGTGGTTGCTAAGGGTTCCGAATGCCAAATCAAATGGACTCTAGTAAGCCAAGTCTTGCATGGGGTGTGTCACAAGCCTGTTGGAGACAGGGTCTTGTGATGATAAAATAAAATTTGATTTTGAAATAAAGATGCAGGTGGTTATATTCTATAACAAAGTGTCTCATATTTGGTCATGATATCTTCACGGATCTGCTCTTTAGCAAACTTATTCACCTTGCTCTGCAGACAGCTGAAGAAAGTACTGCTCATTGCACAGTGTTGTATATCAACAGTTCTCAACTTTTACTGCATCAGCTCAAATCTTGTGTCCTTTCAGTAAGGACTGTGCACTATCTTGATTTCCATTTGCTCTTGTATTCCTTTAACTGGAGCTGATATTAATGTTGTAGATCATAATCGGGTATATGTTTGGGAGTATATGTAGAGTGTAAACTGAGAAGGGTAATTTTACACGGATTTCGTTAACATGCCATTTCAAACCGCCAAAGCACATTACCAGATGTTATATGTCTAGTAGTTAGTATTGGTACAGCCATATTGATATCTCTCCATGTGGGGCAGAGTGCGGATATGGTTTAGCCTGGTGTTTGAGTCTTCCTGCTAAGTTAGAGGGCCGCTGGCACACTGGTACCTTGAGTCCCTTTTAGCCCATGGCAGAGCTGGTCCCTTCTTCCTCTCCCTGCACAGGTGCCAGGGCTTAGAGGGAGGGAACACCTGCCAGCCTCTTTCCCCATGGCCACGGCAGGCTGGAGAGGCATTTTCCCAGGCTCCCCAGATGAATGGTCACTAATAGCCGTGGGAGAGGGCTTTGCGAGCGCTGCACAGTGTACCACTGACTCTTGGCAGCTCCATGAAGGGGGCTTAAGGCCGCCTGGCCATGGCCAATGCGGGAAAAGCACAAGTGTTGCTGGATAGCTTTACTTTTGGAGAATGTGTTTACGAATGACCATCTTCCTCCCAGTGAACAAAGAGGAAGGTGCGTTGAGTGTGTTGGCTCTGAGAAGACATGCAGCACCAGGGTAAAATGTTTTATCAGATTTGGGAGAAAAGGGAAACAAGACTAAAACACACAAACCGATGACCCATACACGTGTCTTTGTAGTTTGTTTTTGGGGAGAATCAGTTCCTGTCAACTTTTCAGCCTCATGCTGTGACCGTTCACGGCACATTTCTGATGACACATAAGTAATTTTGTCGTGACAACCGTATCTGCCCGTCTTGTTTCTTCTCAGTGCTACTGTGGCTATCAGTGTTTATTTGAGTAGCTGTTATGTGGGATCAGGTCTGTAAATAGAGAGGCATGCCTGTGGCAGAGTTACCTGCCCTGCTCTGTGTTACTGGGCATGAGGCAGACTGGGATTAAGGCGAGGGGAAAATGGAGACCTGTGACAGGAACAAAGGAATTCCAAGGCCCAGGCTGGAAATGGATCCTGATCGGAGTAGCTGCTCCAGCCAGCCTGTCCCTCTTCCCTCTCTCCTCGTTCCTGCTGGGCAACCCCCATCCCCGTGGTGCTTTGTGGTGTTGCTGTGGCGCTTTAAATCCTTCCTGTAAGCCCCCAGCCTTACTCAGCAGCAGTGCATAGGACAGTCTGACTCCAGTGTTAACCCTCATGCCTATTATGGCACACATATGTACACATTTTTCTTTTTTTTTCTTTTTTCTTTTTGGTTTCTTTTTACTGATAGGCATTTATGCACCCTCTCCTCTGACGTGCCATCCACGTCGGCTCGTCTCTACTCTCCTCTTGTCGACTCTTCGTGTTTTCTCACTTTCTCTTTCCCTTCTCCGCAGGGTCAGCTGCAGTCTCTTAGGACACAACCGCAATTCCCCACCATAGCTGTCACACCACACTTCGTTTCCCATATAATTAGGGCCTGAGCCTGAGTTTGAGCCTGAGCACGGATCACATTCATGTGACTGTTCCCCCTTTACCACAATCTGGTCTGGGAGACGGCACACTCTCTCTTGAACTCATGCTAAGTGTTCAGCCTGACCAGAATGCCTTGTTTCAGAAATTGTTGAAATGTTTCAGAGGATGTCCTTGTTTTTCTCTGCTCTTTCCTTCACTTCAGTGGAAATGAGCCTTTGCCACATGGTCTTGTAAGCATTATGGGCTTTTTTCCTGTGGGCAGGTGTCATTGTAGTGAAGACTGCCAAATTTGCCTTGTAGTGTCAGGAGAGGCCCAGCAACACAAGGCCAACACAAGTAAACAACAAAAAAAAAATGGAACTCTGGGTATTTCAGATATTCACAGTATTTTGTGGTTTCTCTTATCGTCTTACCTGCCTCTGCCATTTGACACTGGTGGCAAAACTTAGATAGAATCGCCATGTGTGCCATGGCTCATTTATTTCATAAACACAGGCTTGCAGATTTACAGAGGATCCACAAACTGCTCTGCACAACATCTAAAGGAGCTTAACACAGTAGAAGCAGTTTGCATCTTCCTTATTCCAAATAGTTTTTAATGTAAACATAGGCGGCACTTTGAGAGATCTGTGGCCTCTCGGAATAATTAAGCTACAATGATGATTGAATATGACATTGCATTGTGACTGAATTTCTCTCATCAGATTATGTTTCTGAGAAATGGATATATTTCCCTTGATAATATTTCTGTGCTCCAAAATGCTCCCCACCACTTTAGTCACATGCTGCATAATGGGTTGGCCTGAGTTACCATGCTGCGGCGTATTTTGTAACTGTGATGAAGGGGTCACCCAAATGTTAAATTGAACTCTCATGTGCAAATATTGTTTCAGGTGGACGTTGTGCAGGATGATAAGGCACAGTGCTCTGCTACGGCCGTAGTTACACACAGAGTGTGATGTCCTTCCAGGAAAGCCCCCACTTACATATGGGTAACTTCCTCATGCTCTCTCATCCTTCTCCACTCCACTCCTCTTGCTCGCTCTGAGCCCCAACGCTCCCACCACACTTTCGGACAGAGGGAGGGGGTCCACATCAAAGAAGCGATGTCAAAAGAGCAGGAGACTCATGCACTGATGTCTGACTGTCGTGCTGATTCAACTCCTGTTCAGAAAGGGGTTTGCGTGGGAATTGCAGTTATCCTGACATATAGTTACCGCATTTACAGTCACAGCAGAAACACAGTTAATGAGAGAAATCAGGTTACTGCAGGAAATCAGAGAATGCCTTTACATGCACTGCAGTAAACAGCTTACTGTTAAGTCTGCACATAAATGCAGCTGGTGGGTAATCAAATTTCTCCTCTTGTTTTCTTGCCATGGTCTGAACCAGTGCTGGCATAATTTAAGTGTAGTAATGATACATAATACGACAGCCTGAAGGGGCGTTTTTCATTTTTGGTGGAAACATTTGGACCAACTGACTGAAAGGCCTCTGAATTTTTTTCCTTATTGTGCACAAGCCTAAATTAAAAAGAAATCGTATGTTCATCTGTGTCTTATTTAGTCTTATTTACTTAACTTTTGGTTTTAGTCAAGCTTTTGGATTTAACTACTTTTGCATATAGTTCTACAATACTAAAGTTATCATCTTTGCCTGCATCCACTGGCACTGTGGCGACTGTGATGCTGTCCTTATGTGTCCAAATTAATATCATACACATCTGCTCTCATAAAAAAATCCTTTCAGAAACCA
Organism: Trinectes maculatus; assembly: GCA_016785345.1. Lineage (NCBI taxonomy): Eukaryota > Metazoa > Chordata > Actinopteri > Pleuronectiformes > Achiridae > Trinectes > Trinectes maculatus. The sequence goes on from JAFBJQ010001037.1 coordinate 597,053, forward strand.
GGCCTTGCACGGAGAAGCAGAAATCTAGCTGTGTGAAACAGTTTTGTTTTTTACCTTACCTCTAAAAATCGAATTACCTTGGACTTCAATGAAATCAGGTTACGTGCTTACGTAAGCCATTCCTCTTTAAATTCCTCATTACAATTCCTCATTAAAAACCATGGACCCACCAGAAAATCCTCTATACTGAATCATGAGTCACAACAGCATGGTCTGTCAGGAATGGATACTGTGTGAAGAAAGTTTCTGTTCTTTCTTAGACTGTTTTAATGATCACAGGATATGACTGAAGTTAATGAAGTCTTTTCCATGGGGACTTACCTTTGACCTTGGTTTGAATGCTTCTCATCCCTTTTCCATTTTACAGTGCTAGTCATTCTGGATGCCTTTTGGTTTGTTGACTTTTCTTTCCTCTCATTGTTTTCCCAGGAAGTGGTGAAAGCTGCAGGCATGTGTGTTTCTTAGAATTACAGTATTCTGGCCTTGGCACCAGTCTTATAGTCTGTCTTGTCCTGTGGTATATTGGAAGATGGTCCATACAAGTGGTTACAATATTATCTACCATATTTCTGAAAACATGGCATGCTAGTTTGTTTAGTCTTTGATTTGACCTGTTGTAGTATTGTCGTGCATTGGGTTTCAGAGCAAATAAGTCAGGCCATCTTCTCTTAATGAGAGAATAAATGAAACCGTTTTAAGTCTCCACTCTGCAGATTTGGGTATTGCACCACTGTGGGCCACAGTTGCCACAAAAAGAGGTACCAGCAAACTGTTGGCTTGAGAGAAACATGAATGTAAGCCTAACATGAGAGATCCTGGGCAAAGGGCCAAGAGCAACCCTGCACTGTGGAGGACGTTAGAAAGTTGGAGCAACAGCTGATGTCTCGGACTGTGGTGTTGCAATGGTTCCCAACTCTGTATCCAGACATCCCTGTCAAAGTTGTCCTGGGAATTGGCGGGCTCAAACCACCAGGGAAAGCAACCAGAATAGTTGTGAAGCTAGACATGAGGCAAAAGAGTGCATTGGACTAAATCAAAGCTTATGAAAACACTGAAAGGCATGAGTCTGCAACGAAAGATGCTTGATTTGTGGACCCAGAATGAGCAGAGAAAACAAACAGATATAGATCTGAAATTCCTCCCTAGGTAGACATCCAGAATAGGCAATAGCTGCACATTGCTTTGCTTTTAAAAGAATGACAAAAATTTATGATTTTTTTTTTCCAATAGGGGAATTCTGTCTTTTGTTAGCTACAACCGTTATCTGCATCCCCATACAGTGTCGTTCTGAAATTTCCCTCTAGGATTAAGAAAGCACTCTATTCTATGTTGGCTTTTCCAATATTATCACATAAAGTACACCAACTATTAACTAGTATTACCAACTATTAAAGGGACAGAGGTCTAAAGACTGCAGTGTCTCTGTGGCTTCTTGTCTCTGTAAGAAATATACACCAATTACACGTGTAATTTAACATCAACATGTCTCTTGGTTGATGCAAGATGGCTACCATGCTTATATACTTTTTTGAGAAGGTGTGTTTCAAACGTTGCTGATTTTGCATCATCAATCAATCCTGCAGTTTCCTTGTAATTGTACATTCAAACTATAATTATAATATGCTATATTTACAATTTAAAAGTTGTGCCCTGGGCCTTGTTTGACAGGATAGTGAGTAAAATAATTCATGTTATGCTTTTTGTCTGATGTTAGATGGCGCCTCTGTTGCAAGGCAGGCAGTCCTAATCCCAGAGCAGATAATGGAACTTGACTGATGTTCTTCTCTCACAACTGTGAAAAGGCTTTGAGTTGGTATTCCTGCAGTATAATAAGTGCACAAACTAGCTCTTTTTTAAGATGATCCAAAGTGGTGTCACGATGTTACCTTTCATAATGTGTCTGTAAGGACTCTGCTTTTAACTGTTAAAAAAAAACCGTTGTTTTTGTTCTGTCATTGAGAGATTTTAATATACTGTATGTCAACAAATCTTAGCCTAGGCTGTCTAACGTGTGCATTTTGCCAAGGGCTAAATTTTTGTCTCATGGCTTTTGAGGATCAGATGCCTGTCTATAGGTGCTAAACAATCAAGTTATCCTCACAAAATTTTATAACCACAGCTTTAACAGCCCTTTGTGTTGATCTCTGATCTAAAGCAGTTGAGATTGTATCCTACATTGGAACAGGCAGATTTGAAAGACTGAATTCATTTACTAATTAGTTCATTTATCTATGTTTGCAGTGCTTTGTAGTGCCTTTTTTTCACTGGCATACTCTGACCTATTCAGGCACAAGTGAAAAGAAAAAGGCTGCAGAGGTGGTACCGTTAATCATTGGCGAGTGGACTTAATCACATACCTGTGACAGTTTTGTTGCAAACTGTCTCTGTAATTGCAAGTCATTATCCAAGGAATAACAAGTAGCTCCTCTCTGTTGACAATAATTAGATGCTTTGAATTGGTGCTGAGATGACATCGTCTTACGGAGAAAGGGTAAATATTAAAACAGACCCCTGCGTAATTGTGTACTATGCTATCTGTGCTGTGTGTGACATAGTAGCTTCAATTTATATTTGTCCTAGTTGATGGTTAACATTACGAAGAGACTCTTGCAACTATTGTATTTCATGTTTTATCAGTGAGCATCTGTCAGAGTTGTTGCTGAAGGGGAGAAAACCTCCCCTCTTCCAAAGTGCCAATATTTCAGAAAGGAAGACAGACAGGTTTTTGACTTTGGTGTGCAATTGATATTATCCAGAGAGCCCTGAAAGAGTCCTGAGTGCAAGAGGTCAGGAGTTACTCATGGAAGACTTAAAATGTTAACTGTCTAATGTTATCTATCTATCTATCTATCTATCTATCTATCTATCTATCTATCTATCTATCTATCTATCTATCTATCTATCTATCTATCTATCTATCTATCTATCCATCCATCCATCTATCCATCCATCCATCCATCCATCCATCCATCCATCCATCCATCCATCCATCCATCCATCCATCCATCCATCCATCCATCCATCCATCCATCTTAAACTACAAACATTTACCTTCACTGTGTTGAGAAGATAAACAATGTGCCAGCAATGTACAAAGCGACAAGACGGTTCTGTCAGCTTCCCAGCACTGTTGACTTGTTTACAAAGAACAACTGTGTAGCGTGTGAGCCAGACCCTTGCTTTTAGTCAACAAATTCCTACAAGATTAGGCAACGGGCCACTTTTTCTGTCCAGCGCATCTTGCATACCATGACAAATAGAGCAGAGGCTCGGGGCATGCTTTTTCTGCTTGTGCCAAAGTGGGAGGCTAAGTACATGAAAACAAAGCAAAGTTTCTCACTCTCAATCACTTAGCTGGGGGTTGTGTGCTGTAACATGCTTCCATAGTGTGTGGGGGACGAGTGAAACCCATCAAGAGCTTTTTATTAGATTGGAACCTGGACTAGACTCTTTATTACATGTATGAAAAGCATTTGCATGTCCATGAAAATAATTAAATGCCAGCAGCAGATGTTTTACTTCATGAAGAGGAATTGAATACATTTTTATCACAGTGGCACTTTTCTAGCCCTGGGAATTGTGCCACATGTAAAGTAAGTTTGCCATCATGGATTAATCATGTATTTCTGCTCCTTTTTAATAGTCATATGTGTTTCTTTCTGTGTGTGTTTTTTTAGGGAAAAATTTCAACCTGGTTGCCAATTTCCTGAAGCGGCACTTCAACCTCCGATGTATCGTCCAGCAGGTCAATGGAGGTACGTAACAGTGTTTTTAAAGAATTAATGTTCGCCTAGATTAAACAGAAATAGACATCTCAGTGGTTTATACTGAGATTTCCCAGAGATAGAGGAAATCATCTGTGTTGTACATGTTGATTTTTCTCCCCCTCACATGTTTTTATGTCCTGTCTCTACCTGCTCGGGCTGTTGTTGGGAGCAGGCAGCCATTAACCTGGTCCCATGAGAGGCTACTGAGAGTGGGAGAGGGAAATATTGGAGGGCTGTCTATTGATGGCAGTAACAGTCTATCTCCATGGCCCATCTAGTGCCTGTGACCCACAGTCACCTTTTCATGGGACCAACATGGCTCTCTTCCTGTCAGTAAAGTTAATATCTCTCCCTAAGGGCCTGGATGTTGAAGTAACACCGAGGTGCTGCAGACTGAGATGACTGCATCTCTCAGCATGTCCGTTACACATCAATTTAGACCCAGTTTCCTGCAGTCAAGGGTTGTGTAATTTGGCACACTCAGTTAGCTGGACATAGTGATCAGATCATGTAGAAATCAAAATAAGATGGTTAGTAACTGGTTACGTATATGTCTTAGACCTTTTAAAACTATGAGGTATAAAACATCTACATGTACAGTAAGAGATTGAGACAAAGTTGTTAAAGAATTGAATTTTTTTTCTCAGTCTTAAATATTCTTAAGCCATTACAAGTGGGGCAAAAACATGATTGCTCTGACCATAATTTCATTAAAATCAAACCTTTTGCTGGTTAAATCAGTGAGTGTTAGTCTGTGAGATACAATTTATGTCAGCATCCAAAATTAAATAGGTATTATAATAATGTAAATGTTTATAGTTGTAAGAAGTCTTCACATGTAAACCTAACAAAACACTCCAATGATACATTTGTAATATATAATTATCAAATAGTACATACCTACATAGATTATAAGGGTGAGCGGAATCTGTAAATTGCCATTTTCTTGCTCTGTGTTCGCGATAGTAAAAACTTGGTGCTTGGTGCTTGATGCCAAATCAAATCTCCACCACAATTGCCTGAGTTTGATTTATAATAAGAGGCGAGTGCCTCTATTAACTAGCATAGTCTGTGCTGTTTCTTTGCCTGCCTTCAGATTTGCGTGTGTTTCCAGAGCGATATGTTGTGTGTGTGAGCTGTTCAGAGGATGCCGCAGCACACCATGGAAACCTGAGCCTGGCCGTGGTGAGTGCTGTTTATACTCCTCTATTTCCTCTTCCAGTCGCCTGGCAAAAAGATCTGCATGGATTTGTGCGTTATTATAGATGGTTGCTGCCAAAATGTGAACCCACTGTATATATGCTGATTGTCTTTACGTGGGGGAGGAGGGGGGTGGGGTTTGGGGTGACAGGGAAAGAGGGGATGACCGGGGTTTGGGTGGGGTGAGGTGAGGTGGGGTCCAAAGCAGCAGTGTCAGCCTCTTCTCCCAGATTCTGCCAATTTTCCTTAGTTGTACAATTAAAATGTTTGGACTGTCGTAACCCTCAGTGTGGGATGACACCCCGCTGCTGATCGTAAGAGGCGACAAATGGGGCAGAATGTGATTTTAGAAGAAGACGACCACACAGATGTGGCTGCAATGCAACAAATTGGATGCAAGCTGCCATAAAACGCAGAGGAAGAATTATCCAATCTCATTGTGGCCAGGCAGTCAACGTGGACACTGGTAGAATGTAATATTCATCTTGTATAAAAATTATGGTTTTGTCGGCCCTTGAACCACTTTGCTATAAGCATAAACATTTAATATACCCTTAGAGGAACACACCACCATTTTATGATTTTAGCCCCTATTCCAACTCCTCTGCAGTTAACAAAGCGATTCAAATTTATTGAGGAAATTATTATTAAGAGGAAATTAATTGCCATATTAGTTCAGTTCAGCCAAACTATTAAGCCTAAGTGTTGATGATGTAAAATGAGTTAACAAGATTCAGAAACCAGAAAAAAACATGTCTGGCACAAGACAACTACACTGGGGCAATTTAGACCGAGTCAAAGTACTGTTATTTGGATGTGCTTGTGTTGACCACTACCGTGTCTGCTCCGTCAGTGAGCACACCCACGCGCAAACATCTTAACTGCACACAAAATTAGAACAGTATTTGCACAAATCTAGAGTTATCCAGCCAGGTTACATTTTGTTAGCTTACCTTTGTGACACCTACCAAGGTGAGAGTGACTGGAAAACCACTGCAGCAGAAAATGAGGACATCAGTGGACCGAATGACTGCTTGTCCGTCTCGTAGTAGATGTGCAGGAAGCAGTAGTGCACATGCGCATCTTTCTGTATCTCAGGGTCAAGGGTCGAACATTAAGAAACTCAGAAATACCAAGTAAACACTACTGAATGAAACAAGTATGAGGGCAGAAAACAAAGACAACTAAGTATTAGAAAGTAAATTCGAAAGACTAATATAAATTAAGTTAAAATCACTTACAGTATAATTACAGTAAGGACATTGTTTGCATTTACAGTGGACCAGATTCTCCATTATACAGCCTATTATTCATGGTTCAAGAAAACTGCAAAAGCACTTCATCATTCGGTTATATGGACATTGTTTGGGGTTTTAAGCCCAAACTCCCCAGAGCATTCTGGGAAATAGTAGTGGAGCCTCTCACCTTGGCACTCACATCAAGAACAGACACAGGACTCTCCCATCACATGCCATGATCAGTGACCCACTGTTTTTCTATGGGATTTTTGCTATTGTTTCCTTTTGAAATGTCTCTGCACTCTCCGCAGTTTGGCATCCAATGAAAGCTGCGATTGTAATATTTTTAGTGAAGCAACACAGTCGTCAGTGAAGAGTTCAAATTGTGTAACCAATTTTCCAGTTCAAGGAGGCATTGCTGTCGATTGCGTTCCTCTTCTCAGGATGTGGTTCTTTGGGCTCATACAGTACAAGCAATGGGAATTGGAGGGTGGGAGACTTGTGGTGGAGCTCTCACTAGCCCAGCCTAGAGCGTGGTTTGTCAGGGAAAGATACCAGACAGCAAGGCTGAAGTTTGACATGACAAAAACAATTATTTGTTTATATCCTCTGCTCCCCTGCTCTGTTCCGATTAGTCTAATAGGGATTTTTTTTTTGCCATTTTAAAGTTGCCAAGAAAGTCAAAAAATCTAAATGAACAAAGATCTATGCTGTGAGTCACAGCTGATGTAAGGCATAATATTGTTGTCTAAAAATAATGGGGTTTTTGGAGTTTTTTGTCAGATTTGGTTATATGTGAAATAAGAGGTCTTATAGCCACAACTCTTGACAGTGCGAGCCTGATCCCAAAAGACAGCCATGTTTTCCTTGTGTCCAGGGAGTGTTTGGTTTTGTCATTAGGATTCAGTTTGTGTGACTTGAACAAAAATCCTGAACCACAATGGAAATGTAGACTCAACAAATTAACACTTTATATAAGGTCAAGGGGTTATGTTGTGAGGCAACTAAGGTGACATCATGTTGGCCTTTTGTACTGTGAGAGCCAGTTTCTTACTCCCCCAATTCAGTGTGCCGTATGCTTCTTCTTAGTCATATTTTCAGCTGTGGTTCAGTTAGAAGCTGAGATGGTAAAACTTAGTCATCTCCAGTCATGTAGAGGGAACTAATAATTATTGTTTTTCTGTCCTTAACGTCAGTACTAAAACCTACATATTTGTGTTGGGACCACAGTTTAATAAGTAGACATTAGATAATGCCACACTTACCACATTATAACTGCCACATTACAACTTATATGAAAAAGGACCATAATAATAAAATAAGTCTCTACGTTATTACTCAAGTTGAATGCAATAATCTTTTTATTTCATTAGTAGTTTTTTACCTGTAATGTGATTGGAGTTGCTTCAGAACCCATTGTGAATATTTGCCAGCTCTGTAGTTTTCTTCATTTCCACAAAGGTTTTGTGTCTTTCAAAGGAGTGTCTTTCAGCACTTCGTTTTGGTTTTATGACACTCATTATGACTGTCATTACCACCATCTATCGTTGCAGCAGGTAATCACACACTATCTGAGTAACACTAAACTACATACAACCAAAAGTAATGATTAGTAGGTCAATTGTTAGCCACACCTCCTATCAGATTGAAGCTAATTTGACTGCAGGTTTAAGATGGAGTTATGCATAAAAAAAAGCTGATGATTGGACCTGTTTTTCTTCCCTGTTGGAGATCTGCACTGTTTATAGCAAAGACATGGCTGTAAGATTGAGATGGGGAAATAGTGCTTTTAGGCATTCTCTCCTATATGGCATCCATATTTTTATTCTGAAGGAAACCCAAGGAAATTGAAATGGTAGAAAATAAGGTGATTTAGAGGCAAGTTGAAACCGTTCTGCATTAAGTGACTGTGCAATATAAAGTTACGCAAGTTGTTGGACATGTCTCCAATTTCAGTGATGGAAACGTTATCAGGTTTCATGTGCTGTTCACGTGCTTTTGTTTGACTCAAATCACACTTGTGATTGTCATGTCTGAATTTATTGAGTAAAAATACTTTTGACCTCTGTGGGGGTGATATTTGATCTCTTCCAAAATGAATATTGGCCTTGTGTACGAGGTCTGCTATGACCCAGAAACAGAGAACTAACTGTTGTTTTGCAGAGGTTGAGTGGTTTAAACAGCTATGTTTGCATGAGACAGTGGTAAGCAAACAATAAAGCCATTTCTCAAGCCATGTTATTTTTTTCTTGACATTTCAAGATTCGTGTCCACAAAAAAATTGCTCCCATTGTGAGTCAACAGCAACTGTGAGTAGGGCAGCATGGGAAGGAAGGACTAGTGTTTAGGATTTTGGCCGTTGTTTTCTAGTCAGGCACAGAGTGGGCAGCTGAGGGGTGAGTGGCGTGCTGGGCTGCAGAAGTTTGGATCAAAGGCAGAGCAGATGTGTTTCCAGCCCCCCTACCCCCCATCCCTCTTTGGAGCGCTGGACAAGCCTGTGTGTTTACTCATGACCTCAGCACGGCTCTGGTCTTCACAGCTCGCAACAACTAGCAGCAGTACTTTTTCCCAAGCGTCTGGTGTTTGCTGTCTCCTCTGCACTTAAGTCAGATGCACGGCTATAATCCTTTACAGTTCATCATTCCAGCCCTTCATTCCAACGTGTCTGTAGCTGCGTTTGTCATATGTACAAACAGAATCAAAACGGTTAACAGCTCATCCTAATCCTTATGCATGGGTGGATCCAGAAATGTTCATCATTGTTCAGGGATAAGAACTGTCCTTTATTTTAAACAAGTATGTGCCCATGCATGTTTGTTGACTTTGTTGCAGGAAAGATGTGGTGAACTTAGACAAACAGGGCACGGTTCCTCTGTGGGAGGAGTGAGAGGGGTGGAACTTGTGGACTCATTTCACGAACTTCTCTGCAGGAGGTAGATCTGCCCTGCCGATCAAACAGTACCATTGTTTCTTATTGCATGTCAGAGGGTTTTGTGTACTTAACTTAATAAAGCTGTTCAAAGGCTTTCCAGTGGTGAAGATCATTCAATTTTTTTATTAACTCAAGTTGTTTGAGGAATTCAGACATTTCAAGTGGAATAAATCACTATATTGACACAAGTTAATAACTGGCTTTATGGGATGGCATCTCACTGGATTTATGCATGTTCGGTGAAATACAAAGTAGTCGTTATTATTAGGATTAATCCTCAAACAGACAATTTGGCTTGCACTGTGACAGAGAAGATGAGTTTATGGTTGATCAGAGTTTTCCACGCTGACATGTTTGCTTACTTGCCATCTTCTTTTTTTTTCCCTGGTAATTTTGGTTTAAACTCCAGCTAAGACTTTGCAGTGTCTCTGTAGTGGATTGAGAAATGTTTCTGAGATCTTTGGCTTTTGAGAGTCCTTGCAAAATCCAACTGAAAAACTGAAAAATGCATTATCATCAAGCTGCAAAAAAGCTTTTTGGGGGGTTTCTAAAAGAGAGCTGAATCTTTTTTCTCACCAGAATTGTTATTGTTTCGGGACATTTTGTTGGATATGTGGTCAAAACTCTACTTCATGCCAGTATACTTTGGGATACTAGATACAGTAAGCAACGTCTTTAAATAGGACAAAAATATTTTGTCATCCTCTGCAGCAGTGGAGCATTACAGGTCACTCAGTGTGTTTGTCTCTGTCGGTGCAGTACTTTCAAGTACAGCTGCATTAAAAGATAACCGACATAATCTTCCTGTCTGTTCTTACCTTATCTGAGATGGCAGAGAAGGAACTGTTTCGGCCCTGAATCTTATGGTGACTGTTGTTTGTTATCTTTTTGAAGTTATTTCCAGGAGTCATTCAGGGTTGGGGTAAACTATGTGATTCTGTATTGGCATCCTTTAACTCCCAGTGAGTCATTCTGTCTGCTCTCTCTGCCCCTTTGCCAGGCTTATCTCTTTAATCGGACTTCCAGATGTGCTGTATTGTTGGTGCTCCTGTTGTGGAGATGTGTTGTTTTGGCGACACCGGGGCTGGGGAGGGCACTGTTGGTGTATTGGCTGCATGAGGAGAAATGTTTTTAAGCTTTGTGTGGGGGCGAGCAGACTGGCTGGCGGTGGTAGTGGAGGGTGGATAAATCCTTATAGCTGAGGGAGAGGTGGTAGTAGTGGCAGATAGATGTTCTTAGTTACCACTATGTCTCCCTTTTGGGATTTTGCTTCATTCCTCGCAAGTTTAGGCCACAGTGGTTCCCACATAGTACTAACTTTTAGCCACATAGCTTTGGTCTCTAGTTGCTATAAAAAGAATGTTGGACCCATGGGGCCTAGTGATAATTCATGCATCATCTCCCTTTCTGTCCAACTTGCTGTGTATCTTTTTATCTTGGCTGTTTATATCCATCCTCTTCCTCTCTCCATGGTTATAACTATCCATCCCTCTGTTCTTTCACTCTCTTTTTCACTCTTTTGAAGTTGTGCCGACAGGAACAGAAGGGAACTGAACTTTCCCAGAGAGCCTCCCAATGGCCTCTTGTTGATTTTTCTTTCAAGTTCATTTTCAAACAGCGTTTATTCATATTAATGAGATGATAATACATTTTAATGCATTACAATGATGGCACCCACATCATTCACACAATTGTTGTTGTTGTGGTGGGTGTGTGAGTGCGTAGGCAAATGCAAGTTTGCATGTGTGTCATTGCCCTGTGTGTCATTGCCCCCATTTCGAAATCCAAGGCTAGTTGTAGCTCTGGTTGTAACAGAGTGACGCTCTGCCCACACTCTGAATGACTCCATCTCCACACAAAGGGCAGCTTGTGGAGAACTTCCTGTGTGAGGATTCTTGTATTTGTGGGCAAGCTGGAGAGACTGTTGAGGTCACACAGTGTGACTCTGGGGGGCACCTTGACGTTTGTTGTGCTCTCCTCTAACCTCTCTCACTCTTATTCACTGTGTAGTATCTTGTCCCTTGTTTCCCGTCACCTCTGCCTGCTGCCCAGCCTTTGTATTCACTCCCCACCCTCTATATTCCACCCACTGCACCACAGACCAAAATGCAGTTTCCAGGTCTCAACACCCAGTGCAAAGCCACACTGCCCCAGCTTGCCCTAGCAGCTTCGCTCAATTATTCCTTCCCCCTGTGAGTCTGCTCATAAGTTGTCACTACTATCATGTGGGAGAGGAGTGAGGATGTTAATGATTTTTTTTTTCACTCGGTGTTCATAGCAATTGGCGACGCCAGAACATACCACATTGGCTTTCCCTGTCTTACAGTGCACATTGATCATTTTTTTCCAACCAGTTTATGCAGTAGTAACGATCTGAAAACTGGCTGATATTAAATAAACACAGTGGCTATAACCTCAATTTTCCAGGGTTTAACATCTGTCTGTATTTTCCCAGTGCAATTGTCATAGAGTTTTAAGCCATCCTGTGGCAGAGCTCCGTAGATGGCATCTAGTCCACTGAAAGTCTTATTTGTTTTTAAAGGAACTATTTATATACTGGGTTTTAGGGACTTCATTGAGCTGATATACTGTAGCATCATATGGATATCAAATCACTGAATAAAGAAAGAATATAAGATATGGGGCCGTTAAACCAGTAAACCTGAAACTGACAGTGTCTGCAAAAAACAAGGCCAGTTCCACTAACTTGTTTTTATCTTATTCTCAATCCCCTGAGAAGCTTTGTGTCCTATTGTCAGATTTTTCCATTCCCATGCCTCAGCCGTTCTTTCCTCTGCTTTGCTCTGACATCATATTAACGTGCCTTCTTTAATCAGTTTTAACACGACAAAATGAGTTCGCTGTTGATTAATTCTGCCTGAGGCTGCAAGCATAATTTCAAGTCTCACACAGCAGAGACTATAAAATACGTCATAGAAAGTCGGCTAGTATTGTTTTCTGTGTTTGAGGTGGTTGCTTTCAGAAGTGTTAATTGGGGTGTTACTGAGTTTCACTGAAACCATTATCAGCAACGTTCCTGTAATGCAGTCAAATTCAAATATATAATCAGAAGAGATTATTTACATTTATACAAACTTTCTGTTTAATGGCAGTGATTATGTTGGGATTTTTACAGCACCAGCAGTGGTTGTTTTTAATGTCCCACAATGCCAGATGATGACAGCATACTGCCATAGATCCAAACCTTTCGACGGGATGCCAGGAATAATATTTTTTGTTTACACCAATTCTATTTGTCCTCTGTAGACCGAGCTGAGTGAACAAAGCAGATCAGAATATTTTTCCAGAGTGGGAGAAACCCAAGAGCCTTTAAACAGCCTCGCAAAAACAAAGAAGTCGGTGCTTCAAAAGATGTAAGTATGATCTAATGCAGAACTTTCCAGCCCCAGCAGTCAGAGAGGACACTCAAGTATCTGTTCATATCCTCTTATCCTTTTGACTTTTTCAGAGCCAAACAAGCTAGTGTTCAGCAACAGATCTCTGGTTCCAGTGCAGGGGAGCAGCAAATGGACCAGAGAGCCTGCTCCAAAGTGCAGAGAGGGGAACTTAAAACAAGCGATTCAGAATCAGGCCAAAAAGAGACTGCGTCCAGCTCTGGACAGACTGCACTTCCAGAGGCCAATCACAAGGTCCCACAAGGTCTCAGTGTCTTTACTGAGACCATGGCTCAGACTGAGACTATTCGAAAGCAGGCCCTGACCCAGCAGCAGCAGACATGGAACAGCACTCTAGACAGCAAAGAACTAACTGGAGCCTTAGCAGTTGTCTGCCAACAAGACATCAGTCAGGAGAACTGTAAGAGCAAGAGGTGCAGGCATAGCAACGTTGGGGAAGACCCTCACCCACAGAGGGCCAAGAGGACGTGCCTTGGAAGACTTCCAGCCACAGTGCAAGCTCACTCCACAGAGTCCTCCACACAAACATCCAAGCATGACCTTCTTCCTCTGCCGCCCCTTCCTCTAGATGAAGCCAAGGCAGAGTCCAAGGCTTTCCCACTCTCCAAGTGTACGAAAACCACACTGGAAGTAGAGCTGCTTACGCCAGGGAAACGCGCCCAGAGGCTCCCCCTCACAAGCAATAACACGGCACAGACAAACCAAAACAGGCTGGCCGCAAGTCTGAGGGGCCTATCTGTCAAGCCTGCATCCTCAGGCTCCTCTATTAGTTCCAGATCCACACTGGGCGAGGAGGGGAATGAAAATGTGCCCAGAACCTCTAGATTACGACGACTGAAGAGGTCCTGAGGGGGAGAGACAAGCTACAATAAAGATGCCTGACGCCACAGAGATAAGGATGATATTGTGTCGGACTCCATATTTACCCCACACACACTCCTCAGGTGACTTGTATTTTTCTGTCACAATTTAGTACGTATCTGTTCTTTTCATAAGTGCATTACAGACAGCCAAGACAGCAACACAGACACACAGATAAAATGCTGAACATATTATGGCAACTGATACATGAGCTATGCTTTGTCAAATACTTGAAACAGATTTTGCCTCCACCCTTAAGTAGTGGTGGTCAAGAGAGGCTTGCAAATGAAAGTCAAAAACCTTTAATTGGAGTTTAGATTTGGTTTTGTGTTAAAGATTGGGGATTTCAGACAGGCAGGAGCCATGCAGTACGTCATGGCTCTCAGTCTGAAATGCTGGCTCCTACGTGTCTGAAAAGTGTCCAGTTTCCCTGCTGCAGCTCTGGTGTGATTGATTGCTATTTCCAGTTTTATTTCATCACGCTGTTTTCAGTAATATCCTTTTGTAGTTCAACTTCATTCATATGCAATTTGATCAGTGCTTAGTTGCTAAGTACCTGAAATCTTAAGTCTTAATTTTTATGCACCTTTTAGATCAAACCAAACACATGCTTATGTGAGGAGGTTGGAAGCATTAGTAGTTTTGTGTGGGACTACAGTACCACACGTTCAAATGTAGAATGTAAAATTTGTGCTGTTGTCACCCTAACACTCAGCAGGGCTGTTATGTCTCTGTTGGCCCAGGCCTGGAGAATGAAGGGAGAACTAGGGGCCAACAGTCACTTGTGCTTATGGTAACATCTGCAGCCCATGCCTTAATTCATCACCCCTGACTTTTTATCATGTGAATAAATTTTTCTTTTCCTTTGAGAAAAACTGAATATTTGTGGTGATATTTTCTATATTAATTGATCACAGAACCTATAATTAATTTGATTATTTTTTAAAACTGCTTGACAGCCCTATTGTAAACACATGGCATGACAGACATTAGTTCCCACAACAGTTGCACAAGAAACCATTATATGCATTGACATGTTTGTCTTGATGCGTCACAGACATACTCGTCACACGCTATCCAGAAAAAAAGACGACTTTAATTCTCTTTTCATACAAAATTTTTAATAAATATGACTTTCAAAAATATATTGCCAGATCAACACATAATTCTCAAGTTCATAACACAAGTCAAAAATAGGACAAAATGTTGCCATGATCTCAAAGGGTTAACAAATGAGATAAAACATGTTTGTCTTTAAGAGCCTCATTTTTTAAAAGAAACAAATGTGCACAGAAACAAAGCAAACTCTTGCAGAGCAAGGCAGTGTATTTGATCTGATTTTACAGTGTTCCCATTGCCCCCCTACTGTTCAAGTACTCGTGGTCTAGCTTATGATATTACGCTGACTAAAGCAGATGGGAAATCTGGCGTGTCTCTGGTGATGTGACTTGCATTGCAAGTTGGTGGATTTCGACAGCCTCTGAAACATATCAATGGGTTAAAGTGAAGCTGCAGAGGGATTTTTGTTCCCTTAAGCATTTAACCATTAATGGCAAGCAATATGTCTGCCACCATGTCCATCCCTCATAGCAGCCCTGACCGTTTGTCGTCCTAACCTCACTTGCTTTCAATCAAGGTCCTGGCAACAAAGAATGAAATGTCAAATGTGTGGAAGAACAAAGAAGGAGAAGTTTTTCTTTTGGGCCCAAAGTGCCTCTTTTTTGTCTTCTTTGAAATTTGGCTTTTATAGGATTTGCAGGAAAAAAAATTAAGTCACTGAAAGAAATGGTAGGCTTCCACAGCTATCAAAACCTTCAAACTAGACATAAATAAAAAGGAATGATATCTTAAGGCTCTTGATTATTAAGTTAATAAATCAAATATACACAATGATTAATAAAAAAATGTACATATCTACACGTTCTAAATTGACACATAAATTCTTCATATTGGCAGCAACTGCTGACATTGAACCTTTCCCTCCCCTCCCCACCCAAAAAATAAAATAAATAATAAAGTTGATCTTTTGTTTTCTCCATTTGACAGTTGCTGAAGTCTAAAGCTGAAAAGGCACTTTCTCCAAACAGAACTAGGAACAAATCAAACACATACTAAAAAAATAGCTCTAGTGTTGAACACGTCAGGTAGATTTTAGTCACTGTAAAACAATTACACCAGGAGCCCCTTCCATGTGTCCACTAAATTTAAAAAAAGATGAAAGGAAAATGAAATGCATAGGAAGAAAGTTTTGCAACTAGTTCTACAGTGAAATGTTAACCAGTGCCTTGTACTTCCAGCCAACCAAAGCAACTGTCACTGCCAGTGTAAGCCAGCTTGTCAAAACTTAAATTAACACGGGGAATATCTGAAAATACTGTGGGGTCACGACTGACATGACAGTTTACTAACCACACATGCCGAAGCTCCCCCGTTTCACCCACCACCTGGGTGTGAAGGCATAAGGCTTGGTTGCACAGCAACACAGCTGTCTGCTATACAATGTAGTCCATCTTGTTTATGCTGTTTGCTGTCTCCAAGTCTCTGTTGTCCTGTTTATTAGTCCAATTAGGGTGTTTGGATGTGGAGTTGGGATTGGAGATGGGCGTCTTCTCATCCCGCTCCACCAGTGTGTACGCTGGCTGTTTGGCAAAGCGGCTCTTCTGCAAGTGCCTCTCCTTGTCATCTTCATCCCCCTCAGGCTTATTTGTCCTTATTTTGGCAATGATGGAGTTCTTGTTTTCGTAGTCCTTGATGGCCACCGTGAGGCCCACATGCTTCTCTATAGGGTTCTTGATCTGGTTAAGCTGCTCCCGCACATTGTTGGTTGTGTTGTCCTCAGACACGGCGGCTGACGAGCCGTTGTGGTTGCTCTGCTTCCGCCGCCGATGCATGCACCACAGTAACGTGGAGACCAGCACAAGAACCCAGACAACAATGAAGACGGAGCTGAGGAGCGGCACAAGGTAGTCTGACGAGAAGGTAAGAGCACAATCACAGATCAAAGAAATGCCACAAATTGAGAAGAATTAAGATACAGCTAAACAATACACAATAGGATTTATTTTATGACTGCATAGAGGTTTCTAAATCATTAGCATGTTTCTGCCTGTGCAACCTGACCTCTGAGCCCTGAACAAGGGATGGGGCCAGTTCTATTTGGCTGTAGCGGCAGTCTGCTGTCACTGTGTTGATAAATGGTGGACACATGCGGGAGTCTTACTAGTCCAGCCAGTCACAGTACGATCCAATCTGAAGTCATGCAGCCAAACAGCTCTGCTCTTTTCTATCCAAATCCTGGCTCGGCTCTATTTAAACTCTATTAAATTTGCCATGGGATGGTGGGGTGGGAGGTGTGGGTGAGGATTTTTTTTTTTTTTTTTATATATGTGCACATTTTTCTTTGTTGCATTGTTGACATATTCCGGGATAGGTTCTATCTTATCCAGTCTTCTCAAATAAGAAAAACAAAACCTCCCATCCAATTTTACACATGCAAGCGTGTGCAAGCCGGGAAACCTACATAAGAAACAAGAATAGTTTGGATTTGGTTCATACCAGTTTTGCTGGGGCTTGGCATGCGCACTTCTGCAATAGCTGAGATGATTGTGTTGTTCCCATTGTGTTTGCTAACCAGGTCGATTATCCTGTCCGTGATCTCTTTAATGGGGCTCCGGTCCAATCGATGGTCGTCTGTCGACTAGAAGTGCCAGCAAGAAAGTTATCTTAGAAATCTGCTGAATTGGTAAGTCCAATACATGCTATCTTGCCTGCTCGTACTTGTGTTTACATACTGTCTCACTGATAAACTAAAACAACCAAACCTAAAGCCCATCACAACATGACTTGTTACTGTGAAGAAAGAATGCTGCAAGCTACAAATCAACATAGACATTTTGTGTGTTCACAGTGGCAGACAAACACATGGCACTGGGAGACGGTGCTTACAATGCAGACGTGAATCTCGTTGGTGGCTGAGAATGAGGGGTCACAAGTAATGGACACTGAATGCTCCAAGGAGAAATTCTTCACTACGTACAAGTTCCTCAGCTGCTTACACACTTCCTCTACCGTCAAGCCCTAGATAGCAAGAAGAAATGAGCCAAATGTTAGTGCACATGGAAAAGCAGAGGTCAACCAGGAAGAAAACTATAAGCGGGCCTGTATTTTAGCAATAGGCTCAACACGCTATCTGGTTGGGATCCACCTTATTGAGCCTATTAAAGACCACAAGCTCATATGCTTGTCACTGTCTGTTGTCATGCATGTTAGACAACTGGCAAGTGATGATCCTGTGTGGTGACAGAGACGCCAGTGGTCCTGTTTAGCTCAAATCCTTATGATCCTGAAATTAATCTTGTAGTGTGGTTGGGGTTAAAAGGGGATTGGCACAAGCTGCAAAGTCATGAATGCCTGATTTGCAGAGAGACCAAAATGTGCAGACAACCAGACACAGAAAAATATCTGCACTTTTTTTTTCTTCCTAGAGAGCAACTAAATACATGGCTGGATTGTTTCGAGTTTTGGAAAATAAATCGTTTTTGCTCAGGAGGGATGATCTAGAACCCGAAAACCTGATCTTTCATTGTTTGCTTCTCCTACTCATTTAAGCGTGGTGGTGGAGACGCATGAACATGACACTTAAACTTAACTTGAACCCTGTGCCTAGGTAACTCACTTGAGGCATGCTCTCCTTATTGAAGGTGAAGGTGATGTTGGCACAGCTGTTGTCCTGATAGGTAGAGCTCGAGTGGCATTTGATAGGAGGTGGTGGAGAGTTGGAGCGCCAGCACTCTCCCAAATCATAGCAGGGCTTCACAAAGCAGTGGCCTTCCCTGAGGGGGATGCAGCTCTGACCTGAGGGACACCCGCCTCGACCTTTGGCACCCAGGTTGCATGGCGCAGGGCCACACCACATCTGCAGAGAAAAACATTATAGTGGGAACAGTGGTGAAATTATGTTACTTTTCTTTATATGAAACAAATTCAATCAGGACTAGGTCTGGTGACGTCACAAGCAGTAATTTACTTCTATAATTTGCATGAAAGACACAAACGTGTTATTGGAAAACGTAATAGCCTTTGTCCCATTAGTACTGAAGACATCATTGGCATCAGCCTTCATAAATATTTGTGTGCTTTAACATACCTTGGTACACACAATTTTCCCATTGGAACAGTGGCAAGTGTTGCAGTCTTCATCCCATTTGACTCCATCAGCGGTGATGAGTCCATTAACAGAGCATGGCTTTCTTGTCACTGTGTAATACAACCACAGTGTGAGAAATGTACAGAAAACAGTGTGTGTTTGTTACGTGTTATGTTATTCTCATCATATTTGGACTTACCTTCTTGACATTGGGGTCCAGTCCTCTCAGGTGGACACAAGCAGCGATAACCATTGATCTCATCTAGACAAGTGGAGCCAAAGGCACAGGGAGAGGACTGGCACTCATTAATATCTGTTGAGGGCAAAGCAAAGGGAAGACATGACTCACAAATACTGGGTTAAATATAATTCCTAAGCTAAATTCACAATGGTCATGTGTCATTTGAACAGTACATACACATACAGACCAGTTAATAAAAACAAGCAAACATGCTTTAAATCAGTCTTGGACATGTTTGCCCTATACAGCTTTATTAAAAGCAGCATCATTAGCAGGTATGCAGGAACTAAAGGCTGAACTTGGCAGAACAAAGGGGTCGCAATGGGAAAGAATGTGGCCATATGAAAGCTTTTAAGAGGGAAAACAATCTGTGTAATCAGTGTCAGAGAGCATGGCTGATTTGCTGTTGGCCTGAGCTGGTTTCCCCTGGGGACAACAGCAGGGCCCATAGAGGTGACACCAAAATGGCTCAGCCTGGCCTCAACCCAATGCACAGATAATTGGCCGACTAGACCTATCATTTGGATTGACTAGAGAGGTCCTGCGACCTGGGCCTGTTTTAACTGAGGGGATCAGGGAGGAGCAAAAGGCAGATTTAATACTCACTGATCCGACAGTCTGGACCAGCAAAGCCTGGGGCACACTCACAGCGGTACCAGTTATCCCCATCCACGCAGGTTCCACTGTTGTAGCTGCAGAAAGTAAAAGAGGGGGGTGAGACTTTGCTTTGTCGTCAGTTTTACCCACAGCCTATCTGTGAGTTAGTATCTGTAAACTGTGTGTACTTGTTTAAATGTGTCTGATTGTGTTTATGTGTGTGTTAAATGTTAACTATAATAAGTGACTAGTCCTCACAGGAACAGTAAAAGGAATGTGAAGGTAAAAGGTGGGAAAACTATATGACAGACAAGTTAGATTTACACATAAACTGTTCAACACACTAAAATGTTTTGAGATTCAGTGGAACGAGGCTTTGCTGAAAACACACATGTAAGATTTGGGTAAATACTGTGAAATTTGGCTGAGATGTGGCAGTTTAAAAATCAAATTAGATTTTTTCTGTAAAGACTGAGAGCAGATCTGACATCGGCGTTGGGCAAGGTTGATGTTTAAAGAGGCACTGTAAAAGAAAAAACTATGTCCTACTACTTCAAAAAATGTATAGTTTGTTGTCAAAAAGTGAATAAACCAAAAAAATGTGTTGGGAGGGACAGAGTACGTAAGTTTGGGGATACGCCATACATTTCCACATGTAGTATGTCTATGTATAGAAACAGTAGGTAAGAGGTAGGTGCCACCCCCACATATGTTTTTCTATGCTCTTTTGGTTTTCTACTATGTATTTTTTTTTTTGTTTGTTTTCATATAATGTTGAAACTGAACCTTCTTTTGTTTTACTGAGCTCCTTATTTTGGCACCTCACCTTTTATCCTGACCTCCCCCCATTTTGTCCACCTATATTGAGGCATGATTTGTGTTATATGTGTTAAATAAACTGTACAGTTTGGTTTCTCTCTCTTTCTGAATCGTCTAGTGTTAGTCATAGTATAGTATGTTGTCAAAAATTACAAAAAAGATCAGAGTATAGTACGTCATCAAAAGTGACCAAAAACTGTAATAGTACAGTATTTCGTCAAATATGTCAAAAACAACATCATAGCGTAGTATGTCATCAAAAATGATTCCAAAAACGCCATTGTATAATCTGCCATAAAATATATACGTAATATGCCATTAAATGACATGTATTCGCCATTACGAATGGCATTACTATGATTAGATGCCATAAAATACCATTTCTTGATAGGTCAAAAAACTGCAAAAAACGTAAGGCTATAGCCTTATGTTTTTGTCAAAAACGTAAAAAATTCATGACTGTAAAATTTTATAAAAAAACGTTCAAATGCCTTTAAATAACATGTATTCACCATTACCAGTGGCATTACTATGATTAGATGCCATAAAATACCATTTCTTGATAGGTCAAAAAACTGCAAAAAACGTAAGGCTATAACCTTACGTTTTTGTCAAAAACGTAAAGAATTCAAAAGAGTAAAATTTGATAAAAAATGCGTTCAGATGCCATTAAATAACATGTATTCACCATTAGTAGGGATATTACCATGATTAGATGCCATAAAACATAATTTCTTTATAGGTCAAAAAACTCCAAAAAACGTAAGGCTATAGCCTTATTTTTTGTCAAAAACGTAAAAAATTATAATCGTACAATTTGATGAAAATTTGTTCAAATGCCATTAAATAACATGTATTCCCCATTAGTCGTGATATTACCATGATTAGATGCCATAAAACATAATTTCTTTATAGGTCAAAAAACTCCAAAAAACGTAAGGCTATAGCCTTGTGTTTTTGTCAAAAACGGAAAAAATTCATAATCTCAAAATTGGATAAAAATGCGTTTAAATGCCATTAAATGACATGTATTCACCATTACCAATGGCATTACTATGATTAGATGCCATAAAATACCATTTCTTGATAAGTCAAAAAACTGCAAAAAACGTAAGGCTATAGCCTTATGTTTTTGTCAAAAACTGAAAAAATTCATAACTGTAAAATTTGATAAAAATGCGTTCAAATGCCTTTAAATAACATGTATTCACCATTAGTAGGGATATTACCATGATTAGATGCCATAAAACATAATTTCTTTATAGGTCAAAAAACTGCAAAAAACGTAAGGCTATAGCCTTGTATTTTTGTCAAAAACTGAAAAAAATTCATAATCGTAAAATTGGATAAAAATGCTTTTAAATGCCATTAAATGACATGTATTCACCATTACCAATGGCATTACTATGATTAGATGCCATAAAATACCATTTCGTGATAGGTCAAAAAACTGCAAAAAACGTAAGGCTAAAGCCTTATGTTTTTGTCAAAAACGTAAAAAATTCATAACTGTAAAATTTGATAAAAATGCGTTCAAATGCCTTTAAATGACATGTATTCACCATTAGTAGTGATATTACCATGATTAGATGTCATAAAACATAACTTCTTTATAGGTCCAAAAACTCCAAAAAACGTAAGGCTATGTAGAGCCTTAATTTTTGTCGAAAACTGAAAAAATTCATAATCGTAAAATTTGATTAAAATGCGCTTAAATGCCATTAAATGCCATGTATTCACCATTACCAATGGCATTACCATGATTAGATGCCATAAAATACCATTTCTTGATAGGTCAAAAAAACTGCAAAAAACGTAAGGCTATAGCCTTATGTTCTTGTCAAAAACGTAAAAAATTCATAATCGTAAAATTTGATAAAAATTCGTTTAAATGCCATTAAATGACATGTATTCACCATTACCAATGATATTTCTATGATTAGATGCCATAAATTCCATTTCTTGATAGGTCAAAAGACTGCAGAAAATATAAGGCTATAGCCTTGCATTTTTTTCAAAAACGTAAAAAAAAATCATAATCTCAGAAAACTGCAAAAAATGCAGCATGTCATCAGAAATGTCGGAAAAACATAATAGAATCATAGTATGCCGTCAAAAATGACCGAAAAACATCATAGTATAGTATGTTGTCAAAAATGCCGAAAAAAGATCGTACAGTATGTCTTCGAGAATGATGAATATAGGTTTTAGTACTGTATGTCGTCAAAAATTATGAAAAAACATCATGTCAAAAACAAAGGAAAAAACGTCATAGTATAGAATGTCATCAGAAATTTTTAAAAAATGCAACTATCCCTAACCCTAACTCTTAAGCTGTCTCCAACCATTTGAATGGGGGAATGTCTGGGAATTCACAGCAGAGCTGATTGCATCCCAGGAATGACAAGGAAGGGTGAAGGCCTGGTTCTCAGCAGAGAGATGGCAAGAATGAAAGCCTGCAGGTGAGAAACTATGACACTGAAGAGGAAAGTCTGTTTACTTCTGTCTAAATCCACTTACCATGGGTGGGGACTGCAGTCGTTGGTATCTGAAAAAGGAAAAAAATAGAAAGAGAAAGAGATAGAAAGCAGTGAGTAAGTTGTTTTGTTTTGTTTTTGCTCATTTTTTCTCATGTATGAATGTTTAGTGCACATGACAGCAAAGAGCACGTTTGAGCTTGCGCCTGCTAAGGCATGTTGGGCAGGTCGGGCTGATTATGCTGCCTTGCGTACAACACAGAGAAAAGAACAGAATCTACTCTCACTAAAAACCATCACCTAAACATAGAGGTTCCTGTCTTGGCTTTCGGGGAATTGTTTTGGAGTGCATGCGCAAAAGGGCAGGGATCCTGGTGAAATAAAGGGGGCTGTAGAACAAGCCCACGTCACTATCTGGACAGTAATGTGACAAGGAGAGAGCAGAAAGGGGGGGGTGTTGGATTCGGGGGAGTATGGGGGACATCTGTCTTTACTTTCCTCTCCTCTCATGTTTGGCAGCAGCCAAGGAGACACAAAGCAGATAAAAACACGTCAAGGTACAGACCAAGGGAGGCTGAGAGTCAGATTTAATCAGTTGCAGGCTTTCACCTCTGCACTGAGAAGCTGGAGGTTTATCATCATTTAATAGCAATAAATGTCCAACAGAATCCCTTCCCCCTTTCCTCCTTAAAGAGCACTTACTCTGGGTGCATGTGGGACCCTCCCAGCCTTCCTTGCAGACGCAGGTGAACGACTCTCCAGCCACCACACATGTCCCTCCATTCTCACACGGGTTTGGAAGACAGCTTGAGTTTTTGGCTGAGACAGAAAGTGAGAAAGGAATATTTAGCTTTTGCCAGTTACTTTTATCACTGCAACCATAAACCTCCAACTGTCACAGAGAACTGGCTTTTTTAAAGCTGGGCTTCCATGTTCTCTGAGGAACTCTGCATTCATTGACTTTAAGTGTAACGTCAGTGCTATCAGTGATTTTAAGCAGATGTCTTGTCAGCACTCACAGGACATGGGAGAAACAGGTGAAGAAGGAGAAGGGGAGAAGTGAAGCATGATGGAATAAAAACAGTTTGTTGACCTTGTGGATCTGACAGACTTGATAAGTATCTGGGGCATGACAGAGCTCAACCACAAAGCAATCATCTACTGCACATGTAAATACAAAACATTATGCCAAACTGCCATAACTGTATGACTCACCTATGTTGCAGGTCGTACCCTCCCAGCCAGGGGAACACTTGCACTGGAACGTGTCGCCCTCGTCATGGCAGGTGCCACCATTGTTGCATGTAGCTTCGTCACACTGACTTTCTCCTGTAGAGAGAAATTCAAACTTTAGTATTTTTAAGCATGTGCACTCACATGAGTTGGAATAAACACACACTCGGTATAGAAGGTCGAACAATTATATACAGCCATAAGCACATACCATCAGCCTGCACAGACAGACTACATGGGTGTGGAAAAACACAAAAGAGCTCTTACGGGAGTGGCACGTCTTTCCCTTCCAGCCATTCTTACACTCGCAGAAAAAATCAGTCACCAGGTCTCGACATGTCCCTCCATTATGACAGGGGTTGGTGCTGCAGTCGTCGATATCTGGTGGAGAGATCGGAAGCGAAAGTGATTTATGTGCAGCAAATCAAACAGACTTTTTATGCTGAAACATGGATTTTAACAGTCCCATGAAGCGAGGAGCAGATCTGTTTTGACATCACAGAACAAGCAGTCCTACTCACTGATCTCACAGTGGTCTCCCTCCCAGCCATCGCCGCAAATGCACTGGTACACACTAACTTTGTCAATGCAGGTGCCACCATTGCGGCAAGGGTTACTCTCACAGTCATTGATGTCTGAAATTAAAAAAAATATATATGTGAAAAACTGTGCATGATTTTTTGATATGTCACTTGCACCTCCCTTTTTTTTAAACAGTTTTTTTACATTACATTTATTTAGCAGATGCTTTTATCCAAAGCAACTTACAATAAGTGCATTCAACGTTGCGATATACCCAAAAAGTGCAAGAAGTAAACAACTTCTCTAAATATAAATATTTATCTGAAATCAGGCAAAAATCACTTCAAGTGCTTGTTGTCAAGTGCTCGCAGTTTTTAAGTTGTGATCAGGGAGTGAGGTTCAGTCTGGATAAGTGAGTTTTCAGTCTGCGACGAAAGCATTGGAGAGATTCTGCTGTCCTGATATTTATGGGAAGCTCGTTCCACCATTGAGGAGCCAGGACAGAGAACAGACATGATTTAGTTTGGCGGTGGCCACCCGCCCCTCACTGTGAAGGAGTGGCAAGCCGTCTGGCAGTGGTAGATTGGAGTGGGTGTAAGGTTTGACCATTTTCTGAATGTAGGAAGGGCCTGAACCATTCGTAGCACAGTAGGAGTGTGTGTGAATTCATACTCTCATGACAGTAGGTGCCTCTGAAGCCCTCCTGGCATTCGCAGCTGAACTGGCCACCAGCCTGGCTCCGGCAACGCCCATGAGGTCCACACACATTTGACGAAATGTAACGCTCTCCTCCTGGTGTGCTGTTGGATGCCACAGCGACGGTGCAGCTGTCGATTACTGTGGAGACAAGAAGCATTAAGTCAGTAAAACAACTGGCAAACCCTGTTTGAACACACACTTCTTCCAAATCATAAAATGCACTTTGAGAAGACCAGGGATTTTGCTTAGTGCTGATTATTAAAACCATAAAATAGTTGATACTAAAAAGCAGCAAGCAATTATGTAGAATTCTCATATTCTCAATGTAAAATGAGGAAAGCACCATTAAATGAAAGCAATTCAGCGTGGTCTTTGTCACTCTGCACTAAAATAGCTTTGAAGCCCTGGGTGAATTTGCTCCCCCGTCATTAATTCTTGCCAAGAGCATGGAGAATCTTACAGTCTGGTATCTGACTCCCTGGTTGGTCCACTCACTCAATTACACATGCACACAAAGAAAAATGTGCACATTCATTAAGGAGGTAAAAAAAAAAAACAAGGTAGCCCACCAAGTCATTACCAAGAACACACACAGTGCTATCGAGCTTTTGCCAGATTTTCAGTGAACTCAGAGGAGGGGTGAATCATTGGAAAGGCTGAGGAAGGGGGGGTGAGGGGGTGGGTCATCAAGGAATCTATTCCAAAAGGAGGAAAAAAACTGCTCACCTTGGCCAAGAAACTTTAGTGTACAAATTAAAATATAGGTATTGCCCTCATGGGAAAAATGTAGGCAATTGCTCAGGCAAATGATGACAACCTCGCCTTATTCAGCATTTTACTACAACACGCTATGCAGATCAAATTCTGTTCTGGAATAAGTCAGAGAGGGGGGAAAAATGTGGTTACCGCCTGTAGGAGACTTACCTTTACATGTTGTAGTGCGACAGTGGTCTTTGAGATGAGAGCAGTTTTTACCCTCGTAGTCTTCAGGGCACGCACAGTAGTAGTCTGTGGCCAGGTTGAAGCAGGGAGCTCCATTCTGACACGGGTTGGGCAAGCAGTAATCGATATCCAGCTATGGCAGAAAGGGTTTGAACGGAGAGCTGTAAACCTGATAGCTGACATAGTTTCTGCTACACTAAACAGAGTAAAACCCACAGCATCCTCCCTACAGGCTGTGCCAGGAAATAACACACACACAGCGCTTTGAGGAAGGGGAAAAACAAGGCAGAGACATGGGAGCCGTCCTCCGAGTCTCAGCTTCAGCAGTGAGGAATGTATCCTGCTGTAGCCAGGAGCAGCTTCAACAAAGCACTCCCTTTTAAGAAGAACTGTGGAACAACAGCCATTTAAAAGGGTGGGGCAGGAAAAGTTTACAAGAAACCTAAAGATACACCAATGCTGGCAGAAGGGGGGGGCACTAAATGATAGCTGGGAAGATGCATGCATGTGTGCGTAATTGTGTGTCTGATTGTAGTGGAAGTCGTGTTTTACCTGGCAGAGATTTCCTGAGAAGCCAGCCAGACACAGGCACTGGAAGCCATTCACGTCGTCCTGACAGCGGCCGCCGTTCAGACACGGTGAACTTGCACACTCGTCGATGTCTCTCTCACAGTGCTCGCCAGCAAAGCCGGGAGGGCACACGCAACGATACCCATTTACCAAGTCCTACGAGACAACAGCCGAGGTTTAATGTCGTGCCAATGCATATTTGACTACCAGTCCTGAGAGGGGGTCCAAAACAATAACTGTCAAATCAGCATAGAGAATGAAGAGTGAGAAGGAGAGGGGGAGCTGTGAAATGCTCGGAGAAAAATCATCACGGCTCCAAATTTATTTCGACACATTTTCCTGGCACAGGCCCAACACAATAATGTTTATGGTAATTCAATCTAGTTTGGTCAAGGAACTTTTGTGTCCCTCCCTTAGAAACCCCACTGAACCTGTTCCCCTCCGATTTGATTTCAGTGAGGCATTCCACAACAATTCTTCAGTCAGTTTCAAAAGAACAGTTAACTGCAGCTATTTATAAAACCGCTGTAAATGTCTTGGGCTCCAATAACAGAAGAGAGAAAGAGGGAAAAAAGAAACACCATAAAACAAACAAACAATTTGGCAAACAACGCACTGATATGAGACAGAGCCAGTTGTTTTTTTCCCCATACATACCTTGCAAGTTCCCCCATTTTGGCACTGGTCCTTGCAGTCGTTTATATCTACACAAGAAAATAAATCTGAGGATTAATTCTGAACAGCTTGACTAAATGGTCTGTCTGTAAAAACAACTCTTGTGAACAACTCGGTGCTTTATGTTTCCCATGCTAGGGGCCTTTAAAAACATTGTCAGAGCTAGCGAGCACCCAACAAACGTTGGAATATGTGGCTGCAGAATCAGTGCAACACCGGCTATTGAGCAATTCTGTCTGCTGCCAAGTGAAACTAGTGCTGGGATTGTTTTGATCATATCACCACAGCCATGGCCACACACAGGGCTGATACTAATAATAATAATAATAATAATAATAATAATAATAATAATAATAATAATAATAATAATAATAATAAAGCAGATTCATACTGCGGGGAAAAGCTGGCCTCATTCAACTGTTTCCTTTCTGGCTTTCGTGTTTCAGCTTTAAATGAGGCTGCTACGAAATGACAGTAATAACAGAAATACAGGAAGAGATGCGGGAGCTGGACAGGTGCCCCAGTCCACAGCTGCTGCTGACAGCCTTCCACTCACTGATGTCGCAGTTCTGTCCAGTCCAACCAGGGACGCACTCGCAGAAGTATCCGCCAATCAGGTTGCGGCACGAGTTGGCATTGACGCAGGGCTTGCTATCACATTCGTTGGCATCTAGAGTGGGAGAGAAGGTTTTAGTTCCATGTGCTGGTGACAGCTATGAAGTGGTGGAAAGGGCTCAGGTGGCTCACCGATCAGACATGTCTTCCCTGTCCACTGTGAGGGACAGTGACACTTGTAGCCATTGACCAGGTCCTGGCAGGTACCTCCGTGGCTACAGGGGTTTGGAGAGCAGTCGTCAACATCTGTGCAAGAGAATTGAATTCTGGTTATTCCACATGATATTTCATGCAAGTGTGCTGACATTGAGTGAGTACAGGCTGAGGGCCGTCTTACTGATAGTGCAGGATGAGCCGCTCCAACCCAGCGCACACTGACATTCATAGCCTTGACTTGTTTCTGAGCAGCTTCCTCCATTGGAGCATGGATTGGACAAACAGGCATGTTCCGCTAGGAGGAGAAAGACAGTTGGGTTTTCTTTAGTCATTTTGTGAAAAAAAATGTAATAAAGTTATTAAATTTGATAATATTTTATTATGTAATTATAATTTATATGATTGTTTATATAATTATACACAATGACAATATATTTTGCATTGGATAAGCTTTGATTTTTTTGGCAGATAATCTGACTTAAACTTCGGTGTACTTCTGCTACTGTTGCGAGTGATCTGACATTTTTCTTCACAAGAAAACAAAACAAATCAGAGGAAAATACATTTTAGCTTCTTTTATCCATAGAAAACTTCTGACTCTGCCCTGGACCACTCTGTCAGCTGAAGACATGCAGGGGTCAACACTTTTCTTCACCCTCCTCCTCCTCCTCCTCCCTCAAAGCCCGCTCAAAATCCCCCCATCTCACTTGCATTACCCGCCCAACAGACCACACCACCAGGAAATCATCTTTCATGCTAAGTTGACCTGACCAACGCACCGTGACTTCCCTCTGACTCCCCGCCATTCTTCTTCTGAGAGGCGGCAAAAGATGAGACTGGCGGGAGGGAGGGGCGGGGATCACAACACAGTACTTGGTTCCTCCTTTACGAATGAGCTGAGGGTGACTGGGTTCCAAATGAATCACAAATTAATAATTCACTTGGGGAACAGGGAGGCGGTTGGAGGTGATCAGTGAGCGGTTCTTAGTATGGCATGGGAAGGAGGGAAGGGAGAGGATGCAGTGCTGCACCCTCTGAGTTACAGTGGCCTTACGTATTGCCTGGTCTGTGGACCTCCTGTCATGAAGGGCACGGTTTCCTGACATCCCTGCAGTTAAGCTGTCAACACCCTGCGAGGCTCAGATTTAATGAGGAAAAAACCATCATCTCCATGGTAAGTGTTTGCAGCAGCTGAACCTTAGCACCACACCCATATGTCTGGGGTTTCTGAGGAGCCCCCCAAACTTATTACCGAGTTACCACCTCCTCTGACTACAAACTGACCATCTGTCTACAGGCACAGGGAGCCCAAAACTGTTCTGCCGCTTCTATCTGCCTATACCCGAGAACGTATGTATTTAACATCATCTCCTAGACTTTAGAAACCATCCGACAGAACAGCATGAGCCTATAAACAACAGTTTTCACACAATGAGTTTGTCTTCATAAGCTGCAGCTGAACCAAACTTCATCTGTGGAAGCGAGTGCCCTTTAAAGCTTACCGGCCATAACCGATCTGACTGGGCGTGACTGACACTCACCTCTCTCGCAGTTGGCACCAGAATACCCATCAGCGCAGGTACACTGGTACTTGTCAGGCCCTGTGTTGATACATGTCCCTCCATTCAGGCATGGCTGGTGAGTGCCACAGTAGTTCAGATCTGGGAAAGGCGTGTTTCATACAGCTTGAGTTGGGTTTGAAACAGCACAGAGCACTCCTACAGTGGCAACAACTGATATGAGAGAAAGTAATCAACCTTTATCACAAAGGTGGCCGCCCCAGTTGGTGTCACACAGGCACTGCCAGGGCTCTATACAGGTGCCATGTACACATCCTGGGTGGGGAATACACTTGTCACAATACTGGCCCTGCCAGCCGTACAGACACCTGCAAGCAAGAGACACAGAGCCATGGTATTAGTCTGAAAGTGGGTTATAAAAGAAAAAGACAATACGATAACTAAAAGCCCTAACAGAGACACACACGCAGGCAAACACAGACCCACACTGGCACATGCAGCACATTTCTCAACTGTCACAGCGACGTCAGATAATCACCGTGGTATCCGACAATGCAAATATCATAATCTTTTATTTAGTCCAAATTCCTTCACGAGAACTAAAGCGATAATCCGAATTTAATGGGGAACGCATTTGCGTAGACAGCATGGTGCTGCACAAATTATACAAACAAAGAGGCAGTATTCTTGCTCTCGCAACTCGACTGCGTCTTAAACGACCACAAATGAATCTTAAGCAGCAGGGTGTTTATGCAAGAGCTTTTAAACAATACTTGGGGACAGGGAAACAGAGACGTATTTAGCATTTTACCAAACAGAAAAAAACAAAACACTAAATTACAGCTCCAATGGGACCTTTAGCACGGCTAACATTAGCATGCGGCCAGACGCTTCCTTTAACAACACTCTGCCTGTGGCTTGGCAGTAGACATGAGCGTTCAGCCCTCTTCTCTGCTGTTACACTGCTGCTCATCCTCTTTCCCATGAGGATGTGCCCCAAGGCCGAGGAGTGGAACACAGCCCGCTGACCACTGAAATGTTCAGGTCCATAATTACACTGATAACGCTGCCCTTTTCTCCTGGGCTTCATAATTAAGACAGCAATTCGGCCTGACTGATAAGTCTGCTCTGTAAAAGGTGGTGAAGTGGTGATACAGTTGCTGCTGTGGAGCCAAGTGACAGGAAACAAAGTATCCCTCCGGGGGAGCGGTGTGCTGATTAGCCCCGAGAAACGGATGGACTGTAAAAATAAACGCGGTGGTTAAGTAAACCTCAGTCTGTGATTAAAGAGGCTATTCTTAAAAGTGTGCTAGTCCCCTCCATGAGAAGCGCAGCAGGATCCCCCCAGCAGATTCCCAAGTCATTTACACTTATTGCACAGGCACATTTCTGCGGAATGTGACTTTACATTGTGCAGCGCTGCGGATACACAGCAGATTGCAAAACCCATTTACGTGTGCTTAATGCTTTTCGAACAAGTTTTCTATCACGGCAATCACCATCCACAGGTGCAGGGTTATTACGGCAATATAAACAATGACATTTGTGGGTACCATTAAAAACCACGGCTACAAGGAAATCCCACGGAGCGTCATTAGCCGAGAATTTGCTGACACAGAATCAGTGACACGGGGGCCGCTGTTGCCTGCAGCTAATGCTATGCACTGCTGTTGTTTAACACTGTTCAACAACCCAATGATGGGAACCTACTCACTAACTACAGAGGTAGAGCCGGCTTGGAGAGTTTCTTGGCAGACATACTGCATACAAACAGTTCAACCCAGGGCTTCAGATATAGCCACACCTGTGCAGAGACTAAAGCAAAGCAGCCTGTTGTTCTGCCAGTGGCCTCGCAAGCACTTACAAGAAACCCGATGATGTCAAACGCTTGGGAAAAATAACAAAGCTGGTGCACGAAACGAACAAACCTGATCATCCCTGTGACTGATTCCTGGCCAAATCAGACAACTAAGAAAGCAATCAATTCCTGAGCTGTGGGAAGAGTTGGGTAGTGTGGGGCCTCCTTCAGGATGAGGCAGAGGTACAACTGTGACTGCACACAATGCTCAAGCTCTGATATCCATCTGCGC
This sequence comes from Trinectes maculatus, assembly GCA_016785345.1. NCBI lineage: Eukaryota > Metazoa > Chordata > Actinopteri > Pleuronectiformes > Achiridae > Trinectes > Trinectes maculatus. The sequence continues at coordinate 628,769 of JAFBJQ010001037.1, forward strand.
CTGGCTTTTCCTCTGGCTGTGTGCATAAACAGCATTAGGAAACCATTAGCTATACAAACAATACACTTTAAGGCTCATCCAAACGTTACACGCGATTTGACTGATAACACTCATTAGAGGGAAACACATAGGGGATATGGAGTCACTACAGAGTGTTGGCGGGGGAGTCTCTCTTTTCTCCAGACTGGCACCTCGGGTCAAAAGCACCACAGGTTTACAAGTAGCTCAGGCTGCGTTTCTGCTTAAGCCTGGGTACGGAGAGGCTCTTGGCTGGAAGACCAAGCACGTACACGCAGAGAACCATGCCGTGAAAGAACTGGTCCTACGTATCCCTGTGATCCACACCACAGGCTTCTGGCACCAGCTACCACAGTAAATAAACACACTTGTGCAAACCATGTTTGACGTTTCAATTTTTTAAAAAAACAGTAAAATCATTAAAAACCGACTAATAAATCATACATAGCAACCTCAGTCACTTACTTGCATCCACCCGGCTCCTTACATGATCCATGTTCAGTGCTGCAGCCTTGCCGACATATTGCTAGAGGAGACAAGAGAAGAATTTCTGGCTGGTAACTGGGTTCAAACTCAACCTCCATTTATTTTAAAGTTCATTTTAATTATAGCTGTAAATTATAACAACAGCAATAATTACTACCCTTGCTGACATTTCTGCCTGTGAGAATAAATGAAACAGCCAACAAGAAAATATGTTGGGCCTGCCATATAACACTGATACTACCCGGGCTAAATCAACAGAGAAGTATCAGCATGAATCACAGTTTACAGTCCAGCGGGTCATTCTGCAGAGTCATTCGTGTTCATATATACTAATCAGACTGTCTCAATCTGATCTGTGATCTCAGCAGGGCTTACCTGTATTGCAGTCAGGTCCGGACCAGCCTTCCAGACACGTCTTGTTTCCATTGTAGTCACATGTGTAATGCCCAAAAAACTCATCGCGGGGGCGACAAAACTTGTTGCAACCAAATCCGTAGTAGTGCTCATCACAGCTGACTCGGATCTGGTACTCAAACTGGGCCACGGGGCCGTTGTGAGTCAGCTTCTGCCAATGCGGGCTGGGGTTGATCATGCCAGAATGAGAGGCTTTCTCTATCAATTTTCCATCCGCACCTGAAACGTCAGTTTTAACACCATCAGCCTTGACTGTAAAACTCTAAAGATTAGCCCAGTTAGTCTTCATCAAATGTGAGAGCCAGGGAGGGAATACTGGAAGGCAGCATCCTACACACTGCGTTTGGGAGTTGTACTGTTCTCCATGATCATATAGTGGGAACCCAAAAATGCTCCAAAAATTCTTACAAATTGCAGAAGAGCTCTGGGATGTCACTTTGTGTATAATTAAAACCAATCATGTATGCTGAGGAGGTTGAAAAGTACAAGGAGGAAATGGAGAAAAAAATGAGAAGACTGCCTGTAATGAGCACGCTTAACTGCTTTTTTTCTCACGCTCCTTCTCCAGCTCTCCCTGGATGATTTCTGATTCTCGGGTTTACAGCTCGAGGATATTACTGGTCTTAGACACTGCCCTTTGCCTCTGCTCAGGCGAGGACAGAACCACAGCCACCATAAATTACAGCGTTGAGGACACTGATGCCACAGTCACTTCTTGGAAGGCTGCCAGCATATCATCAGCACTTTCTTCCAGGCTGCAGTTCTCGCATACATTCTTCCACTAACAGGAGTCCAAAAAATCTCGAGTGAACTGTTTTGCACACACAAGAATCAATCTGCACTGCAGATAGGGAGCAAAGGCCCAGCTGATGTGATAGTTCAGTACTCTGGGAGACTTGCAAACACACAGACCTAGAAACAGACCTATTTTCCTGTCAAACATGAAGAGGTCACGGCTCTGTCAAACGAGCAAGGACTGACCTGGGAGCCAGGCGCTGTAATGTGCTTCACTCGCAGAGCAAACACACTGAGCAAACACAGCAGCAACAAATGCTCAGGCCAGTCTCCAGACAACACACAGTTCACATACATAGGAACCACACACATTAACACCAGTCATTCGCCTGCACATGTAGCCCTCGCTAAATCTTCCACCTGGGAGAGAATGAAAAATGTGTCACAGTCATTATTTACAGTGATCGCCCGAGCAGAGGTGGCTGACCGCTGGGTGAATCGCTCTTCTGTGTAGTATGATGCAATACAATGCAGTGGGGGGTGGCGTGCTGTCATTTATTTACCATGCGGTGGTGAGTATAAGGGAGTCTGGGGTTACCAGTCCCTGAAATCACAGGGTCTGGTAACATTTCGCAGTGGTCTGGGATCCAGCACTTATCTGTGTGGCATTTCTCTACCAACTGCTGGCCTGCAGTGTCAGGAGTAGCACATTCCTGCTACCTGCTGCCTGGCTCGGAGCTCAACATAAATCAGGCGAACTTGATAACGCTTAGGAAGGTCATTCTTAAGCATCAAATTTGTTTTATCCAGAAAAAAGATCCGAAGTTATAAATTGTAAAAATTAGCAGCTTTTCTTAAAACACAGTACACATACTGCAAAATGTGTAAGTGCTCTGAAGCAGGACTCTGAAAAACCTTGAAAATAATAAGTATAAAGCTGTTTAATGCGATTGGGAATCAAAAATAAAATCATGTGTAAGTGAGGATTGTTGTAACATAAGAAGCAAACAATGCCGTGAGCTACTCTGGTGGAGCTCAGAGGGGCTTAACCAGCATTGACTGTGTACATTCAGGGGGTTTTTCACACCAGTGCCCTAATAGGTCTCTGGAGAGCGGCAAATACAGCAGAAAAGGCCGAAACCTTGCTGACGTCGAACAGACCAGCATAAACAAGCTCTCCTGCCACTGGGATCATCATGCTGTTGCCAATCGGAGCTCCAACCAGCAGAAACCCCAGCACAGTTAGCAACAGGAACTTAAACCTGACGAGCAGAACTTAGATTAAGCATGTTGCCACCATGCTGTTTTCACGCTCATGGCGAGGACAGCCACAGCCTTAAATCGGTATGCTAAAAAATGCATTACTGCACATGCTCCGAGCTCAGACTGCCGCCCACCTGCGCCAGAGGTAACTTTAACTTATGGGAGAGCATAGCTCAGGGGCCTCGGCACCCCATGTTGTGATTGCAGACCGGTTTCAGGGCTGGGCGGCCGGATGAACTCTGTGTTTCACGCCTCAGTGACAGTGAGACAGTGTGACCCTGACCCTGGCTGGCAGCACCTGCCATCAGTCATTGGCCCAATGAAAACACTTTCATACTCCCCTACCTCAACATACTTCCTCCTCCCTGTCTGACCCTCTAACACACTCCTATCTGTCCTGTCCTCACTTCTCCTTCTTCCTCGCCTTCGCTTCCTTGACAACTCTCACCTTGTAGACACACAACCACTCCTTAACATGAGGAAGAATAAACTTCTTCTGACAATCAACAAAACTAAACCTTAAATGGAGGAAGAGTGACAGAAAAATTAAGGGAAGGCAAAATGGAAACACCACACTGAATACTCACCACTGGTTTCATTGTTGAAGTCCAAGGCTTCCACTATCAAAGTGTAGGACCTCTGTGGGGGAGAAAAGAGAGTTAACAACATGGGTTGTTAGCCTAGAGCAGGCTCATCAATCAATCATTGCATCATAAATCGCTCAGTGATTATGTGATAAAATCTTTTGTGCAAACTTCCAAAAGAATTCAAATCAGCTGACAGTCCTTTGTTTGTGAGCAACCCTGCAAACAAACACGATCCTACTTGTTTTCCCCAGTAAAAAAAATATCACATACAGTACATTGCGGTATCAATCATATCAACAGTAAAAAAAAAAAGCATAATAATACCACACTTCCCTTGTTTTTATTACTGTAAAGCTCAGAGAAAAAGAGAATCTGATACAAGGGCTGCTAATGTGTAACACTGGTGGAGCTGATCTGAGTAAAAGAGGATAAGCTTTTGGTGGGGCAGAGGTATCTTTATCACAGTGATATGGACGACGGACACTTGTGTTGTGGTGTATTGTAGCCAGACACCCACCCAGCAGGAAGATGACTGATGCAGAGAAGAATGAGTCTGACAGAGCTGGCCTGAGTAGGACAGATGCACATACTGACTCCAAGACGTCAAAATAAGAAACAGCACAAAGAAAGGGATACTACACAATGCAATGCCAAAAACATGTCTTCATCTCAGCCACTTAAAACGTGTGCTCCTTAGAAACAGCTTTTTCCAAATACAGCTTTTCCACATGTTTAGAAAATGTGGTGAGAGGAGTCGGTGGCTCCTTTCCAGTCTTCTGAGAAAGCACATAGTGGGTTTTGTTTTGCAATGTATATGGGATTTTCAATTTCATGCTAATTTATAAAGCCTGTAACAACGAAAACCTCTGAACGATCTAGGCGACTACAAAAAAAAGGATACGCGAGGAACAGTGAAGGAGAACAAGTTTACAGGACAGAAGAGAACGAGTGGAGATGTTACTGAAGAAGTGCGACGCCCTGAAAGGCCTGTCTTGATTTCAACCCTTCCAAAAATGCTTTGTCCGATTCAGGGTCTTAAGCGCTCACACCGGTATCAGCTTACACATCCGCAGTGCGCTGTGCCACACTCATGAGGGAGCGAACATTGTGTTTGTAAGCGCGAACACACACACAGACACACACACACAACGGATGCCAAGGGAAAGTCTGATCCACTTATAGTGTTGGGGCATCTACTAGAAACACCCACTTGTTACATTCACATGCGCACGGCCCTTGCAGAGCTGCTTGGAGGCATTTCAGAACTTCTGCATTGCTGCTATGTTTCTTTTTGCTGCGATGACTTCATGGTAAACAAAGCTGCTCAAAGGAAAACCCCTGTTCTCTTCCCACAGAAAGAATGAAAAGGGTATGACTCAGTCCTGAAGTCCTTTTTTTTCTCAAGGCTTTACCTTGTTTTGTCAGCCATTCAACTTTCCATCTTTCCTGGAGCCATCTGTCTCATCCTGTGCCAGTATTTCACTGCAATCAGGGCAGCTATTATTTGAAATACTGGGCTCATCAGCAACACAAGCTACTCTGTATATTGTCTGGCTCACAATTGGCTGCAATCACCTAACATGAAGGCTGGGTAAACAAGTTGGTAGAAATGTGATACCTGATCATTCATTACTACAACCCAACTACTAACTAGTTATATTAGCCACAAGAACAAGGAATTTCATGTCAGTGCTTTGATCTTCCTAGTCCTAGTGCATCTTCACTTGAATGTCTGATTCTTGTAGCTACAATCCCAAACTCTTGTCATCATAAACTATGGAAATGTTTTTCATTGGATCAAATCTATTTGAGAGGGCCACCGAAAATAAATCCCCCGTGTATGACAATGAGCAATGCCAGTGGTGAGCTCACAGTCAAAACAGGAACCTAAATGCATCAACGCTTAACACATGAACTTAGTGTGTCATCTATTTCTTATAATTTGAGGACTAGTCAGCATTGCAACATTAAATTAAAGAAACAAACCCATCTTGAGTTTGAGTTTATACTATTCACATGACCTTTTGGTGACTTCAACCCTCTGAACATTTTGAGACCATACATCAGAATGGTTACATTATTAAAAAATAAAAGCAGGCTTGGTTCACCTGCTGCGAAATGAATCTTCACGTGGTGTAAAAGAGTGGTTGGGGGGGGAAAAAAACATTAAACCACTTTGTCGTGAACTGTTGACCACAAGTGTTTTATCAAGTTTATTGGGACAATGGCTGTTTGATTTTTTTTTTTAAATAATATACAGAAACCCAGACATATTTTGGATCATTTAGATATAACTCAACATGGAAGCTACTGCTGCACTGTGGTTGTCATCACCATATAGATCACCAAATAGAATAACAATAATGTATGATAATAATAATAATAATATATATTGGTCTTATATCAACATAGTGAAAAAGTCTCAATGTTTTCACACACATAATACTGCTGTATCACTAACAGAACATTGAGTTAAAATGTCATAATGGTTCAATCTAACAAGCAGCTTCACCATTATTAGGATGTTTAGTTCCAGACCAAATAACTGCTCCCAGAAAGAGATACTGCCTGACTTCTCATTCACTAACAGCCCATAACTCCTCGGTGGTTATCAGCTTGGAACCGTCTGACACTGCCAGGTTCACTTTTCCCAGGCTCCCAGCTGACTCACAACTTCTCTTTGAACTACAGAGCGCACACACACGCATGGACGCGCGCGGGCGCGCGCGCACACACACACACAAACACACATGCATGCGCGCGCACACACACAAGTGCAATAAGTGTGGCCATATGTCTTCTTATCTTTCCTGGCCAAGTCGACACTGTCCAACAGACAAGCAACATAAGCGATAAAGATCATTCCAGTTCAAATCACAATGACTTGCCAAAGAACACTACTGAATCCTTTCATTGGGGGAATTTTCCCAATACACACACACACACACACACACACACACACACACGACTCCAAGGCTGCCTTCTTTGGAAAATGGAGCTATCTGGTGTATTGATACAAGGAAATCTAACAAAATAAGAGAGAGGTATGGCTCATGGAATAACAGGCAAAAGTCAAAGGTCTAAATAAAGGCAAGGCACAACAGATTAGACTGGTCTAGGCCTCCACTCTGCACAAAGGAAATGTAAACAGTCTAGTCAAAGGGATGTTGACCTTCTGTATCAGTTTTCCTGAGTCAATCACTTCAAAAGTATCAAAGCGAGATCCATCCAATGATTGGGACTGCTAAGTAACACACCCTGTTTGCCATAATACCAAGGATCTGGTATGGGAAGACAACTCACACAATCACCATCAGAGACAGTGTGTACTGGTGGACTGCAAAGACTTAATGAAGTGTTTGCCAGGGAACCTTTATCATGACAAGAGTTTGAGACAATCAACCGCTCATTAAATATCCTGTAAAACCACATGATACCGCAGAACCTCACTCTGATGAAAGAATCTCACCTTCTGCCAACTAAATCTAGACACGCATCATTAGTCATGACAAACATTTAAATAAACAAGCAACCAATCTCCCGGGCATTTGTCAGGGTCACTATCTAGTAAGAATAAAAACAAAGGATAGGTGATCTAAATTAAATGTATTTTCAATGCATGTCTCGTTTCCACACTGCTCGAAACCACTGACAAGTCGCAAAGCATTAAAGCCACTCTGTCAAATTACAAGTGCACCGGAAAAGCCCTTGTCAAAAGAGCGGACTGGATGAAGTGGGGGGGGAAAAAAAACATTTCTATTCCCTCCATTGCTTGAATAGTGTGCTGGTAACTGCCACATCAGAGGAGACTGTACAAGATGAACGCCATTGACTATTGTTCTGTGACTCACCCGATCACATTTCGCAGACAATCAATCACGCCAAAACATTCCACAATAAACGCCTGCATTGTTTTCAGTCGAAGACTGGGCAAACATATGCTATGGGATACAAGCAAAGTTCATTCAAGTTTGAGAATCATTTGGCACCAGATCAACAGAAGGATTGCTCTGATCCAGTTAAAAGCCTCTATGCTTTCCTTGCACGGGCTTAAAACGAGCAAACATGCTGAGGTGGCAACAGAAGCAAGGCCACAGTTTGCCTGAGAGCCAACTTCATCACTGCTGAGCCTACTACAAACTGCTTCCTGTCGCTTGCCCTGCACTAGCATTAAAGCTGCACAGCCGCTATTATGCTCCGTAATCCTCACTGTAGTCACTGAGGGCACACTATTGTCACTGCTTGATACACTGCGAGGACCTCTTCAGCTCTGGGGAGCTCAAGCACCAAGCAAGCAGACACTGGCTGGCTCCACACAGGGTTTTAAAACCACAGATGTGCTCATGATAAAGATGCCCAGCTGACGACATTCAGCTGGACGCCTGGCTCTTGCCCTACCTGATCTGAGCACATGTGCGTAGCCTCATTAAGTGCAGCAGTTACTGTGGGTGGCAAGGTTAAAGCGATGAAATGCCTAGTGTCCAACAGAGCGTGACTTAAACAAAGCCCTCGGCCTGGACAAGAGGCCAACTTCATGCAGCTCACAAGAGAGAATGGGGAGGGAGGGGTCTTCATGAACTCGGAGTACCTAACAACACAGTTGCGCCACACTGCCATCTGTCCACAACAGCCAATCAACTTCTCAACGCAACCAAAAGTGATATCATACCGAAACTGATGATTGTTAAAGTACACTGAAGTAAAGTGGTAAAAGAACGAGAGAAATTAACAAGTGGCTCTGTCCTTTCAAAAATCTCATCCTGGGATCTAGACTTGTAATATAAGTTGGCTAAAGCTGAGGTATCTCAGTGGATCCAATGATAATACAGAGTTTTAATGGAAAAAAAATGTAATTCTGCAAATCTTTGCCATTGATTTCTAGTTCTGGAATTTTCATGCGTCTGCAACGTAAAACACAACAAGAACTTTCTGCAGTGGTAAAATAAGTATCTATTTTATCGGAATGTAAGCAGTGAAATGTGAGTAAAGCCAACCAAGCCCTCGAACTGGAAATGGTGCCAGTTTTAATTTCATGTCAACAAGTGCGATCTTCAAACAGGAATGATTTTCAAACAGTAAGACGAAACTAATCTGGCTCCAAGCAATTATGCCAGTTTAGTGTTGCCATAGTGTGAGCACAAACAGAAACCTTTGTCGTTTGAAAAGGTGAGAGGCGCCAGTGTCAAAGTGAAGAGCAAATAAAAAAATATGGACCGTATCAAATTGCATGCTACCCTGCTGAGAAAGTTGTTTTACTAGCTATTGGGTCACAGGAAAAACACGTATCCAAGTGATCTGCTCTGTCCTACAGGTAAAAACACAGAAATATCACACACGATCACACATGATCTCCTGCGTCTTTTGCCTATTCTGTCTGTTTGAGACCATCGCTGCACAAGAACCTCCATCAAGATTGAGGTAAAAATAACCTTGATGTAATTGGACACACACATACCAGCAGACTGTGTCTTTCTCCCACCAGGCACAGTGTAGGAGTTTGTGGGCCAAGCTGTGGGGCCAGTCAGTCTGTGCACAGCCCTGCTTTTTTCACAACAATGAAATGTGCTCCAGCATGACAAATCATATCTCTGACTGAGCTACAACGCTCCCACAGGGCTGCCAGGCCCATTTATTTACTCTGTGAAGAAGAGCTGACATTTGAGGAAACCAGAAAGTGGGTTTTCACTCCAGAGTGACTCCAGTGTGCAACCGGAGCAGCTGCCAGACAGGCAGAGGAGGAGAAATTTGTGAGAATGCAGATCATCCAACGTTTTAGCTGTTGGATCATGTCAGACCAGGGGGGAAAAAACATCTTAGGAGGACATTGTTTAAAGAAACATTCAACAAAAGGCAGGGTTTTTCCGTTTTGTTTTTTTTTTAAGGGGGAACAACCAAACCAAACAAAATGATCTTTCTCTTGAAATATGTGATGTGGTTTAAATTAGCTGGAGCCCATGGTTTACATAGACCCATCTCTTACAAGTGACATTGTATGTTGACCTAAAATGAAAAGTGTCTTCAACACCATGGTCATTTCGACAAAAGAGACAGCGCTGGGCCCGGTGGAGAAAAATACCTGCAGCTGGTTAATTGGCGCAGATAATGAGGAGACCAGAGGGCCCTTCCTCAAAAGGAGAATTCACATAGAGCTATCAAGCAAAAGGGAAAACACATTCTTTGCTTGTTGTGTTTTCTGAAAGTGACTGACGGACAGTAATTGCACAGAATTGCCCTGAAAACAGATATTTTCTCTCGGTTTTCCCCCTTTTGGAGACGCGCGTCTGGAAGCGCACAAACTTGTTTTTTTTTTTTGACTCTCCAACTCACCGGCCAGGCAAAACTGAAGGGCAAGACTATCCTGGATTTGTCATTCCTGACAGAGCTCCTGTAAGAAAAGGTATTCCCTCCGAGGACAGGCGTAGATCCCATACCGAAGCTGCAGGGCCCTGCAGCAGAAACTCGGGACTGGTATTCCTTCAGGCAAACTTTAAAAAACGTATCGCACTCGTCCCGTGCGCACTTTCGATCCGCCGTGTTCCGCGTGCCGTCGCAACACATGCCGCTCAGCAGCTCCCCGTTCACATTGTGCATCGACAAGATTTGCAGCTCGAATTGTCCTGATCCCTCCGACACCTGTTGAGGAGACAGATCGGTGAATGCAAAGGAAAACTCTCCTCTCGCTGCTCCACACATGGATATATATATATGAATAAACCAGTTTAGACAATCGGCGCACACAATTTGCACGTTATGCGCACTTTGCAGCCTGGACACTGGTGCGCAACGCACGGTTACATATCATGTTGGCACAGCTCGTGCGCATTAACGCAACACACATATAAATCAAAGTGCATCCAGGCAGCTGAGGAGGGCGACCCCCCCACCAACCCCCCCTCCCCATCCGCAATAAGTCCACATACCTCGGCAAGGAAGCAGAGTAAAAAGACAAGAACGACTGAGCCCCGTCTCAGAATCATGCCTCCGGTCGGCTGTTGCCACTGGCTTGTACTAGTCGTCTGGCCGACACACGGCACCAGAGCTCTCCTCTGGTTTGAACATGCACGAGTGGGGAAACAACGCTGAGCTTCACGGAGCGCAGAACCATAAAGGAGCTCTTCCTCCTCGTGTTTCTCCCTCAGCCTCTCCGAGCGCCTGCTCTGCTGCTGCAGCCCACTGGTTCCACTTGTTGCTGAGGAAGGTTCACACAGTAGCCATGCGGCAGCCCGACTCACTGCTGACTGACTGACTGCTGGTCCGAGCTGGAGCTGGATACACAAGTTCAACATGGAGGGGAGTGTCCGAGGAGTCCAGCTCCTCCATATTCATGAGCAGATCTCTGTGATCCCTCCCTCCTCTCTCTCTCTCTCTCTCTCACCCTCTCTCTCTCTGGATGTGATGATAATCTTATAAGCGAGACTGCTCTTAAAGACTCTGGCAGTAATGTGATGCTTTGGAAAATAAAAGTGGAAATAAACTTATGGCCTGCAGTCATGTTGATAATCATAAGTCAGCCCAACCACAAACCCAAACACAAATGAATTATATTTTCAGACAAGCATCAATTTATACCTCTCCCCTCCTTTAAGAGACATTATCAGCCTACATCCTGCACGAGTAGCGTACCATGCTCACCACACTCCATGCTGTTATTCTACCTCGTAAAGATTTATGTTAGTGTGAGAGATGGGCAGGGAGCGAGTTTGGCTTTCACGCCCTTCTACTTTTGTGCCACTCTGAAAATGCACTAAATCATCTGGATTACAAAATGAATTTGCTACAAGGCCAGCAGCCAAGTGGAGGGCATTCTGTCAAATGCATGGTATGATAGACATCTTCCACCATGTAACGCAAGCCTTGGAGAAAGAACACACAATGCCATAACAGCCAGTGTGTAATACTTGCACATTGTCAGCATAGTTCTTTCAGCTTATAAATACTTTTATTTTAATTTATTGAAACTGACATGATGTTATCAGGAGTGCACACAACAATGCCCCAGAGTGGCAAACGCTCTGCTTTTATGTCTACTTGGACAATCGCTTGCATTTTAAATGACGGGCAGTCTAATTCTGTTTCCAATAATCAACCTCTAGTTTGTGGTAAAACATAGCAGTGTGAGTGAGACCCCTGCAGACCAGACTGACAGATTGCTGAAAGGTATTATTTCAGCACTATCACCATGGTGTCGAAGGGCAACTGCGTCCAGGTGTATCGCTGCAAGAAGGTAATCTGTGAAGTGGACCACTGAGCACACACACATTCTTATGAGAGGATGAGGACCCCCCCCCCCCCCCACGCCCCTGTGGTTAGTGATTTGTATGGACCAATTACACAGGTCATTCAATGGGTCACAATCACGGAAACACAGTTGGGAACCGCGGCATAGCAGAAAGAGGAGTGTATCAATCAGTAACTACATAATGTTACACCATCACACTTTATAGCCATTTATGAGGGTGTCACACGTCTTAACTGTATGTGTTTGTACCTGATAAGCAGTAAGCTCTGGCATTTCTCACCATTTTTGTTAGAAACCACACAAGTTACTATGGATTACTTCACTTTTTCACTGAGGCAGCAAAGATTATCTTATCTTTAGTTTGGATGCCTCAGTGACACTAGCTTCTGCAGGGATATTCTCAGAATGTCTTTAAGAATTTGTCATAAACAGACCTTGTTCAGCAGGTGTATTAGTAGGTCTAGTAATGTTGCAGTTTGTTCAGTTTGGTATGCTTGTGAGTGCTGCTTCCACAGTCTTAAATCACTGCTGTCAATATTCAGACGTCACGTTTCCTGTGGTTGAACTTCAAGATGAAAGGTACGGCTTCCTCCCCGCCCGCCTCATTCGCTGAACTGATAGACATCTCAGGTTACAGGCCTCACTGAAATGCTCTCTCTGTGTAATTAGGGTTAATTGGAGACGTTTTTAACCCCTTTGCCTTGATGGTAAAAACCAAATTTGAGACTGTGAATGGTTTTGGGTTGGGGGATGTGATGGGGTCCCCGTCTGCTGTGCCCCCTTGACCTGCCCAGAGGTGATGCTTGTGTTGGGATGATCATCAACCATAAGAGATGTGAACCAATTGGATTATTCTGATTGAGGGAACAGCCCTCTTTGAGACCATGTTTTTTTCTGAGGGAAAATGTCAGATAGTGCAGTTATGTAATTTTTAAAATCAGAATGTGTTCTTGTCAACAGAACACATGAAAAATGGTCACTCACATTAAAAACAAGGTGTCTGAAGAAAATATGCTCAATACCCATATGGGATGTGGGAGTATTTTGTATTTGTGAATTACACAATATTTAGACTAAGGAAGGACGCCTTCTTCCTTCATGCACAACGTACAACTTTTAGGTGTCACAGCAGCGGGTTCACTGTTGCCTATAAGCATGGTCTATAGTCGTCATGGTGTTCAGACAGGGTTTCTCCTCTGAGGCCATGGTGCTAATCTCCTGCAGCCTTAATGTGATTATGGTAATGATCACACAAATGACCCCGGGGCTTTGGGGGATCCATGGTTCACACATTCTCACACACAGACTGCACAGGCACTCTGACTCCACTGGCCCGCATGCGAGACCACCAGTCGGAGCCAGTCCTGGTGGCCTGCTCCTGTTCTTCTCTCCTTCCCGGGCTTGGAAGAGTGGCGTGAATGACCAAATAAATTCCAACCGCCAACAAAAGAGCTGGACCATGAGGGAGATGGATATCTTTTGTTGTCTGACATCCAATGCCGTATTCCAATCCAATTACCTCAGCCTTTTGCAACCCCTGCTATCACAGTGCATGGCATTGGTGCCTGCCTGAATTCAGACTCAGATCCCTGACAAGAATGTGGTGGATTAGGTGCTTAGTGAGCGTCCCCTCCCCCCCTAACTTTCCTATAGCCTTTGATGCACTCTCTCCTAAAAAGATTTAGAAATACCCGCTATCTATTTTAATTGTTATCCCATTTACTTTAATGTCATTACTGTCTGGTTCCCAGAGACAGGGAGCAGGTCAACTTCCTCGTACACTTGTATGTGTTTCTTCAACAAGGATTTCTCTTGTGGACAGTCAACAGTGAGCAACAGAAAAGCCTCATGTGACAGGTGGATTTACTCTTCTGCATCAGGGCGTGGAGGAAATGACGTGCACATTGGCCGCCACAGCCCTTCAGATACTATGTACCTACGCATCACGGTAATGGGGGCTAATTGACACCGCAGAAGCCGAGATCGGTCAGCTGGAAGTATTCCCCTACTTGTCCCTGCTTACGGAAGGGACTGTTGATTGTGAAGGCAATGTGGGGCAAGTTTAACGTCTGCCTCCAGTTGGCAACCATAAGAAAACCACATAAACATGTGTGGTTTGCTTATGGTTGCTTCATCTTGTTGTTTGACCCTCACTGTGTGGAGAGAGATATGTGTGCAGTTAGACACTAGAAGGCTGTTTTCAAATTCATCTGCTGAAGACACAGTCTCCGAGCTCACCAGGAATCTTTTGTTTCACATGCGAGCAATTTATGTGGGTCTGTGACCTCAGAACTGGTTTAGAAGACAATTGTGGTCCAATATGTAACTAACAAGTGTGATGTGAAAACGTGAAGACTCCAGTGCACAAACAGCGCACTAAGAATGGACTTTCCCCTGTGGCTGCGAACCACTAGACTAAACCACCCAGCTGCAGTTAAAACTGGCTCCACCTCCACCAACAACAAGAGGCAAATGCTACATTGATGCATCAACAAACATGACATGACTTCGCACAATTTATTACAACATATCAGTCACAAGGGCAGATTCTCCCCAAAAGGAGAACCTTATTTTATAACACAAAGACAGATTTTAAAAGCAACATTTTACCTGTAGTGGAATATGATTTTTACAATATTGGAATACTTGTAATGTGTAAAATTGGTAATTTCACTGCGATTCACTGTTCCAGTGAAGGAATGCAAAGCAGATATACATCAAACTATATATTTTGTGATCTATGAATTTTTTTTTTTAAGTGAAAACTCTGGCAGATTAGTCTCTCTTTATCACAAAGTTCCCATTTCAGGTTCCCAGTCAATTCACATGGCCTTGTACTGTTCAACTAATCTGTGTGGTGCTGTGGTGGCGCCATGACAATCAACAGTTTAGCAGTCAGAAAGCCAGTGATGTGCCTGCATAAAGAAATCTCGTCAGTTAATGAATTTACGTCTTAAAGTCATCGGTGTGTGAGTAGACGTGTGGGATGAAAAGGCACATGTGAGCCGGAGACGAGTGTTAAAACCACGACAGAGTCAAAAAGGGAAGGTCTCTCTGTAGTGCAGTGTTTGGCCCATTTAAAAGTATCACAGTGTTATGGTGTGTTTACTGGAGCTGCTTTTACAGAACATGTACAGAACACAGCAATCGTCACTCAGATAAATATTATTTTCCACTGTTAAAGGTGGCCACTTTGTTATTTTCAACCTTCCCCTCGAAAGCCTCCTCTGCTAGGTGATGGTATTTTGATGTTCCATGTGTGTGTGGTAAGTACTTCGGTGTTGTTAGCGCACAGACAGTCCAGCTGTTATATGGATGTTAAGTATAAATTGGATTACAGAGGGTTAGTTGGAAGGCACGGGTTTCGATT
Source organism: Trinectes maculatus (assembly GCA_016785345.1). Taxonomy (NCBI): domain Eukaryota; kingdom Metazoa; phylum Chordata; class Actinopteri; order Pleuronectiformes; family Achiridae; genus Trinectes; species Trinectes maculatus. The sequence continues at coordinate 643,881 of JAFBJQ010001037.1, forward strand.
TTCATTGGTTGGAACTGTGCTTAATTGCTGTGGTGATGCTGTGGGTGCCTCATTTATGTAAGTTTATTCTAGTCGTTCTTTTTTTTATATACAATGTGGTGAAGTGTATGTCAGTGACACGGAGGAACTACGGTCGTATGGAAATGGGAAATAAAGCTTCCTCCGAAAAGTGAAATGACTGACTGAGCAAGCGCACATGTGTCAGGTTTAGAAGCCGTGAAAGGATCATCAGTCTGCGTGTCCTTATGCATCCTTCATGGCCAGGGGTTGGGGGTGAGAGGGTGAGGGGGTGTTTGATCCTCCGAGTGGAGGGTTGGCCAGAGGGCTGCAGTCATTGAGACAAATCAGATTATCCCTGCTTAGGCTAGTGGCCTACTACTCACCAGCATAGCATTTCCACCTGGTTAACAATACCAGGTATCACCCTGCTGAGCTGACACATGTGATCATATGATTAAGTGTGTAATATGTCATAGCACGGCAGTTTCACTGCAAAGAGTCATATCCCTGTTTGCGGAGATTTAGCCCTGCAGGGAAAAAGCAGCCAGAGGCAGAGGAATGTTTACATCTCCAATCACTGATCAATGAGACAATGTCTCTCAGGTGGGAGGATGCAAACTATTCTGGCAGGAAGATTAGATCCTTTGGCCCTCACACCATCCGAGGTGGTCTCCCCGAGTTAAGAGGGTCTGTGTGTGTCGCCCTCGGGATCACTGAGTTAGAACAGTGCTCTCTTCAAACAGGATATTGGCCCTCGCTTGAGGTGAGTGCGACTAATTACCTGAACTTCCTATGTGGAGGAGGTGACACTGATAAAACTCTTCCCCTCTTTTGTTCCTGTTTGTTGATCATGATAAACTGTGGATCAGAGATGATAATTCTTCAGATTGAAAACTCTTAGAAAAATCACCTGAATACTTGTCGAGACCAGAACGAATCCATAAGCGCAGTCAAACTGACGTCTGTTGCCAGCCTTGAAAGAAAATATTGATGTTGGCAAAGTCTTGACGCCCCTCGCACCATGACATAACAGTTTTTCCATGACATGTTTGATGATTGCTTCCAAATGGGCCTGTCAGTTTTAATATAGGCGACCCTGCCATTTCACTTTCCCCTAAAGTAAACACAATCCACCAGCTCTCCCACACATACAGAATGTATGATCGCACACATGATTGTAGTCTTGAGCTAGAACAGGCATTCACACATTGATATATGTTTTCATGTTCAATCTTCTCATTCAAACGAGACTGTTTGAATTGAGGCTGTTTTTGTAGGCTTGGAAATTGAAAGCCACAGTGTTATTTCAGGAAAGTGGAAATAAGTCCATGGTATGGCATTAAAAAACTAGTATTTGTAGGTAGGATTAACAAAAAAAGAACACAATGAAAATTTTATTCAATGGAAGCATGTCAGAATGTTTCCCTTCCACTTGTCCTCACAGTAATAAATTAAAACACAGTCCAAGTGGGCCCTGTTAATTTTAGATCACAATAAACACACTTCTTGTCATATTTAGTGCTGGGCTTAGACCCAATGCCAACATTTAGTATGTCAACACACTGACAATTAGATTACACAGTGTCAACTAACAAGGGAAGGACAAGATTGTGTTTGTTTGTAGACGTGTGTGTGTGCGTGCGTGCGTGTGTGTGCGACTGCACTGCAGGAGAAGTGGAGCGGCCACAGAGAGCATGGAAATATGTGGGAACCGATCACTTACAAGACACATGGCAAAGCTGAATATTGGAAAGGACCACTTCACTGGAGCATGTCAACTACCTGTTAATGTTAAACTAATGAGCCTACTTTCATTCCCATTGTGAACGTGCCGCTCGCTGTAAAGCTCTGACACACGGTATAAATCACCATTCACCAGTTTTAAGAGCGCACATTTAGTTTGTCTTTTTATTTTGTGCCTGCACACAGGAGTGAGTCATTAAACAAAGTTGCAGCTGAATAATATACAGCCTCAGCCAAGTACTGGAAGCTCCAGCTCTAACATCTGACTGTTCATTTCTTTGACTTGAGCTGATAGACCTTTACTTTGCATGTTGTTACCATATCCTCAATTCAAGACAAACAACCTATTTCCCCCCCCAGTTTGTGAACGCAACAAAAACGTCACGATTTTGTTCAGTATGTACCAACGGAACACTGACATTTGATCAATGGTAAACCTCAGTATGGTTAAATTTCACTATGGTTTAATAGGCAACAGGAGCGTTTTTACTGCCATCTCTTTTTTTTCTTGGCCATGTCTCTCAGTACGCTGTGTGAAGCTGTCATAAAACTGTCAGTGGGAGCAATATTTTCCATGCAGCAAGATGACAACTAGCTTGTAGGCAATGTATGCATGGGTGTCACACAGACGACACACTGTGTAATACTTTTTCTAATTATCAGTTTGGCTCGTTGGCACAGACTCTGAGTGTTCTTGTTCATGTTATGTTCCTGTTCTGTTGGTGTAAGAAAAAAATAACAAATAACTATTGGTTTAAGCAATATGGAGCGTGACATTACCACAATTTTCTTGATGCTGCATTCTTTCGTTTGTTAATCTCACTGGCTGAGCAAAGCCCAAATAGAGTCAAAGGGTTCAATTATCTGATTATAAACAAGTTCAGTCCAAAAGGCATGAGCTCAAAGAAGTAATTAGAGGGTAATATAACTTGATAAACATCAGATACTGGGCAAAAAAATAATCTGCACGATTAAGAATAAAAATATAAACACATGCTGCTATCTTTTTACAGTTTTTTTCCCCCCTGACTTCTGATTTTCAAGATACAAAAATAAAACGTCTCATCAAGAACTCTTCCAAGTTGTCTGCAGTTGAACATATTTGCTACATGAGTTTGTTTCCTTTAGGAGATGAAGGCAGGGAAATTCTGCGTCCAACATCTCTGCATCCAAGAAATCACAAAAAAGTGAGAAATTGGGAATGTTCGGGCTCATAATTTCCTTCTTCCTATACCTCAGAGCATTCCTGTGGTTGAAGTGGGAATAAAACAGACACCCAGAAAATAACGCTGCATCCATTTGGCTGCTTTCAGAGTACACAGGTAGGAAAAAAAGAAAAAAGGAAAGAAAAAGGTTAGAACACTAGTCTCCCCCTCTCTTCAGAATCAAGCCATGTTTAGACACTGAAACTTTTCTAAAAGCCTAAAACATGTTATTTATTTATTTATAGCACTGTCAAGCGAAACATCCCGTCAGCTTTAAGTGTGAGAGCAAGAAAGTCTTGCCTTTTGAACTGAGGTCAGAAAGAGGATACCTCTGCATGGTTGGCAGACTTGCAGCCCTTTGAAGAAGTGTCGGTTTGCAACAAACTGGCATCTCTGCCTGGTTCTGTCCTCCTGTGGTTACCCCACATTAAATGATCCAAAACAACAAAGCAAAGTGCTCCTTTCTGACAAATGGGGCAGAGGTGGGTGGAAAAAAAAATCATATCAAGCCATCGATAATTGGCAAAGGCAAAACACGACAAGCCTGGACCTGCTCATAGAAAAACTTTCAAATTGTGCAGAATCAAACCTCAATTCAAAAAGAAGAGGAGCTAAAAGAAGGGGGGTGGGGGGTGTAGACCACAAAGAAGACAGCACACAGAGGATCTACACAAATCACTAAAAAGCATAAGTATATGACTGTTGAATGGGCTTGGCTGCTTTGCTGCCTCACAGTGACGAGACATGTCGCTCTCTTAACTCACTGCATATGTTTTCATGCGGTAGATTGCGATGTATTGAAAACTTGGGTGATGCTGAGTGTGCCTGGCTGCACCGCGCTGTCTGAGGCTGGATGTAGGCTGGCAGACGCAGACAGTGTTTTGAAATGAGGGTGCCTGTCTGTCACTGGCTGAGTCGACTTGTGCTGAAAGAGAGCGAACCGCTGGCAAGTCTCACAGGGTCTGTGAATCAAGGTCGGCCGAGCAGAAGGGGCCCAGTGTTTTCTTAATTCACTGACAGACACAGCTAACTGTGTTTATGGCGATGGCTAAACAAAAACAATCTGGAAACCATAGACTCTGAGCCTTGTTTTAATTATTTTTATTTGATAACGCTTTTACATTCTGACCTAATCAGAGACGCTGAATGCATTTTGAATGTGTTGTGCAGATGCTTGAATGTCTCATCTCCCCCAGTGCACAGTGCTTTATGTAAATCAGGCCGGGGGAAAAAAAAGCAGAGATCTTTTGTGCCAGTGTGTCTGACATTCCTTTGTGCTAAGTTAAAGGCTTGTCTTGTGAAATCATGCTTTGCCGCTATTGTGAACGTGTGGATTGTGCACGTTCATTACGAGGGACATGATGTGAGCTCTTTGGGATGAAAGTGAGAGGTGGTGCTCATTAACGGACTCTGAATGACACCCAGTCCGTCCACCCTGACACTTGCCCTTCACAATGACGTCTGCGAGGGGAAAAAAAAAGAATAAACTGAGGACAGCACGAACATTTAGTCATGGTTAAATGACACGACTAGCACGTTTCCATGCCAACTTACAAAAAAAACAAAAAAACGCTAAAAACTTCATATTATTTCTGGCTCAATTAATACAGAGTGCATTCACTTTAACCAGCGATCATTACGCTCCAGTGATCTAAAGGCCATTGTCACACAGGCACTTGAAGAAGTCTTTTGTGAAACAGAAGAATGGCAAAGTGACCCCCGGCAGAGCAGAGCAAAGCCGGGGAGACGTTTCTTCAGCCCCACCGCCTCGCTCCTCTCAGCAGCCCGGAGTAAAATTTCAGAGTCCGAGTGGCCATGAGTGTTGCTGAGTGATTGGCAGAGAGAGGAGACCCTAAACCCAATAGCTTTGATGATTGAAACAAAACACAGCCCCCCCACCCCCAGACTACAGGCTGCAGGCCTGTGACTAAGCAGGCTGTCATGCTCGCAAACGTACAGCTCCTAAAGTTTGTGCACACGTGTACGTTTTCTTTTATGTGTTTAATCTACATATGTGTACATTAACAACTCGCTCCGAAACAAGAGAGTCTCTAACATGGTCCACTATCATCAATCACCAAACTGTGCGGCTGATAGTGAGGAGACAACCTTGACAGTGACAATGACCGAGTCTTCCTCAGCCTATTTTGGTGAATCTGCACCATCATCGCCATGAATTCATTTTCCGATCAGTGGAGTGTAATGTTGTTACAACAAACAGAATCCACAATGAGGTAACGCAATGCACAGAACTGTGACACTAGTAGGTGCGGGTTTGTACCCTGTGTTCCATATGCTGTGTTAAATTTAGGCTACTAAAACCATTAAGGTAAAACGAGTTGTCATGGCTTCAAATTAGTGTTGAATTTTTTTTTAATTTAATCAAAGACCATGATCTTTCCCCAACCTTAAACAAGAGCCTTAAGGTAAACAAGTCAGACTCCATTTGGAAGGTTAGTGTGAACATTTCAATCCAACAAAGCAAAGGACAAAAAAGATTCCACTTGCCAGCCTGTTGTCATAATAACTGTCAGTTATTTATTGAAAACAGGATATAAACAAGTGGGCAGCAATGAGAGATTGTCACGATGTACCAGAGTTTCTTTCTTTTGCCATTTCGCTGCAACTCCCTCTGCATATTTAACAGTATAGTTGAAGCATTTTTTTGGCCACTGAAATATTTGTTTACCCAATGCATGAATGTGAATAATGCTTTTAATATTCTGAGGCACTAACCATGTCCTGTGGGTGTGTTTCCTATAGGTGTGGCGACCATGCAGTCAGCTGGTTGTGGCTACACTGGAAAAAAGGCCACTCCAAAAATAAGTAAAAAAAAATTAATACAAGATATCTTTGCTTGTAATAAGCAAAAAAATCTGCCAATGGAACAAGTGAAAATTCTCTTGGTAAGATTTCTTGAAATAAGACATTATATATAAGCCTTAGAAGATAAGAGTGATCTTGAAATTAGCTGGGAATACTCATTTTTAGCTATATATTACTAATATTGTGATGTTTTATGTCTCATAATAAGCTTGTGATGCTCAAAAATAGTATTTTCCCCTCAAAAGTAGCATCCTATTCCAGCTTTTGCCTCTGTCTTTTTTTCCATATCACATGCATGTTAGATGGAAATGTAAGAAAAATAGCCACACTGTGCTGTGCATTGTGAGTTGTTGTGAGGTGGGCATGTTCACCTGCAGTTTTCAATAAAGCAGATTTGTTGTCTTAATTCAAGTTAAGTCTATTTCTTTAAACAAGACAATTCATCTTTTACAAATAACACAGCAGCTTAAAAACCTTATGACATGTCAAAAATACTTGTTTCATCTGAGATATGACTCAAAACAAGATGTTTTCAAGACAGGTTCACTTAACAAGAAATTCAAGATGCACCGTCTAAAAACAAGCTCCGTTATCTCACTTAAATCTTGCTCTTTAGGTGATTTTGTCTTATATTAAGTGTGATGAGATATTTTGACTAGAAATTAGAAAAATATACTTAGCAAGATTTTGAGTTTTTGCAGTGTATTGAGGCTACTGGCCACAGGGTTGAGAAATCATGAGAATAATAAAAGCCGTAATAAGAAAAAGCATTTTTTTTATGGCTGTACCTCAGTCTCACGCTGGATGCTGATTCAAAGTGACTGCTGTTTGAGATAAGTGGTGTGTTGGGGTGGGAGAGTAATGGCAGTAATGATAAGGATCTTGTTGACTCACAGCAAGAAGTTTAATATTTCTGCTGCTGAGCAGTCTCACAAAATCATCTTGGTTGCTACAGAGAGAAACACCAATTATAAAACCAACGCTATCATACTCATTTAGGGTAGTGGAAGAACACAACTATACATAACAACCATACCCTGGTAGTGTAACTGTAGTAAAAATCTACAGACAGACACTCTTTGTAAAGTCTACATGTGAACAATAAGCCAGTGTTTTCCAAAATGATCTGATCTCATTGAATGATTTATGTGACTCTTATATGGTTCGGTGACCTAGCTATCTATTTGAACTGTAAAATCAACCTAGTTAAGACTAGTAATAGACCGGTGAACTTTGTCTGATCTTTAGATTAGTAAAGGATGACTGTTTAAGAGAAGGCCGGTTGGAAGGGAACTATTTGAGGATACAGTCAGTACATTTCAATAAGATGGAAAAAACCAATGTCACGTTAAAGGTATTTCTCAAAGGAATCTCTAAGTCTAAGGTTAGCTGTTGAAACTGTAGCTCTTTGACGTGGTCGTAGTCTATATGTACTGCTATTAAATGACACATGTTCAACATCAAAGGCTCAACAAATCTGAATCTCATTGGAGGTTAAAGAGAAAATAATTCTGCAGGACTTTGCTGTAGTCTGCATGGCTTCAGGATGTGTGTGTGAGAGAGAGAGTAAACATGGGATGGCAAAATGTTCCAGGATCATGGGATGTGTCTAAATCTGCTGTTGTTCAGTCAAAGAGCAGACTGAGGCTCCGTCTCATTTTATGACCCCTCAGAAACATACTCGGAGTATTATGTGTAATACTGGGAAAGGGAGGGAGAGCACAGACAGCTGAACAAAGGCAATGCAAACAGCTGTGCCAGTGCAAACAACAGTCAGATTATTTGCAAGTTGAAAGTTAGGCAGGCCATACTAACATAATAGTGCAATCAGATCACAGTTGCCACTAAAGTTATGTAAAGTTATGTGCGCGTATGAACACAACCAGTCACGCAAACATTTAAAACCAAGTTTTGAATCTTTCCTACATCTTTTAGGACAATGTCATTGTTAACTGTTAACAATGACATCATGCATTATCAAGATAATACTGTCCTGTAGGAAGAAGTGGTGTACAATGCAAAGGGTGTCCTACAGACAATGACCCAAAACATTAGCAACATAGAACCAGAACCACTGTCTTTAAATGACAAACACAAACAAAATCTTCACACTGAAACATCATGGAGCTTGTTGAACTGGCTCCAAATAAAATAATGTCAGTAAGTGTGTTGGACTGCTGGTTAGATCAAAAACATCAAAAAGATGCAAGGTTGGTTTAGCAAGAAGATATCAGGATTCCTTGTTTTATTATTATTATTAGTATTATTACTATTGTTATTCTGTGCTGAACGACAATGGCGTTGACTCACGTCTGCTTAAATGGACAGTTTCTCACTTGAGGTGGCTGGCTGCAGTAGGAGGATCAGTGTTGATACAGCTGACCTCTGTTATTCCAAGTGAAATATACGGCCCTGTTTGTTTTCAGAGATAGACCCAACGCTTTGCTTCAAGTTCATATTTATCTACCAAGGGAAATATGTCAGTGCAGCTCCAGTTTGTACTTTTCACAGTCTCCTCTCCTTATTCACCTACATAAACCTGCATGCGTCTTGTGCATTTCTGCCAAGTGTAACTTGTCATAATGGAAAACTTAACACGTCAATGTTACATTATTTGATCTACGACCGAAGCAAATTCATCTTGTTTATACAAAATTATCCTCCTGTGAACTGCATATGATGAGAGTTGTCTCCTGACAGATACGAGGATCGTTGCCCACGATTTTCTGCACTCTAGAGAAGAGGCACCAATCAAACCCCCCGAGGGTGCTGAAACAGTGCCAGTGAAAGTGGAACGTAAGTAACTTTAGAGTTGCGTGCAAAACACAATACCTCATGACGCTTTTGAACACCCTTTAAACAGGTTTTCCCTCACGAAGGTTTGATTGGTATCTATCAGGTGGAAAAACACGAAAATGAGTAAAAGCATTGTACGATGCTCTTGGCAGGAGCTAAGGTAATGGTCTTTGTTGAAGAACTCCCAGCAGACTAATGTTACATACAGGACAAACTGTTATGTAGCACCGTGAGATGTATTTAAATGCAACAATAATCCATATTATTGAACTATCATATTTTAACTACTTATAGTTTCTTATGACAAATTGGTCTTTGCATATATTGTCACACAGTGTGGTTTGGACATATAAACGATATTCAGGTTATGTTTTGCATATGGTTGAAGTAATGATATTACCTCAGTGGTGCATGAGGCAATACAGTATTCCTCTACGTATTAGGAGGGAAGGGGAAGTCCCCTCGTCTGTGTGCTGTTTGACTGGACTGGTTGAGTAATGCAGCCTGGGATTAGGTGGAGCAGCCTCGCAGCAGCAAACCCTCCCTCACACTGATCTGTCTGGACCCACACAAGTGAACGGCCGGATCAGAACCACAGCTGGTCCTTCCACACAAGCGCTAAAGCTGCAACATGCATGTTTTTGCTAAGTGTAATTCTAAATGAGCAAACAAACAGGGTTTTACTAACTATTATCAACCCTTGTTGAATATTAATGCGAATGCATGTATGTGCCATCAGATTTATGTTTGCCGGTTATGTTTTGTTTCGATGCAGGAGGTGTAACATTAATTGACAGCACTACTGAAGAATCCATCATAACAATAAATCAGATAATTGCGAACAAAATTTATAGAGAGCGACAGAACTGGCATACATGGCCTGTGCCTCTGTGACTCACTGTGTACATTTCTAATTCCCCTGCTGGTCACAAACTGGCTCTTAATTGAACGAGTTTACACCTGGTTTATGAGCACTATAAATGACGATTTAAAAAACATGGCTAAACATGTCCATCGGCCTATGAGAAGACTACGTGCTATGGAAAAGTACATGTGTAAAAGCAAATATTTGGCTCGTACTGTAAATCCAGATTATGTTGACACGTTAAGAGTCATTTGTCGCTGTGTGTACATTATACAAGAGAACAGGTTGTATATAACCACATGGTAAACCTACAAAAACACAGCTTTGAAGAGCTGCAGGACCTATACTCCGGTTTTGGTTAACCAGCAAAGTTACAGTCACTCACTAGCAAATGTGCTGCCTTAAACCTCCCGTAAAATTTATTTGGCCAGAGCAATATTTGTTTACCCAACACAGGGATTTGAATAATGTTTTCAAGATTGTGAGGTATGAAACATGTCCTGCGGCTGTATTTCCTATAGGTGTGGTGACAAGCAGCAAAGTGGGATGTGGCTGCTGAGGCTACTGGCCACAATGTTGGGAAATCTCACGCAGAAAACAGTGCGAAGGCAAAAAAAAAAAAAAGCTTCATGCTTGATGCTAATTCAAGGCAGACAGTTTACCAAGATAACTTGGACGTAGAGGTGGATGGGAGGCAGGTGGGCATTAATGATGATAATGATAAGAGTCTTCCTGACAGTAAAAAGTTGAACATTCTTAATATCATCATTCTTTCATATCATCATCATCCATGTCTTGAGGCACCATTTATTATTTTTCTTTCCAAAGATTGCGTGCATTACTTTACATGTTTTTGTAATCTAACTTTAAAACCCTGTGTGTAACTATAGTAAGGACCCATACGCATTTTCGTGGACGCAGTTTCCAGGGACACTCCTCACAGAATGTGCCCAAGTTTCACCATATCAAAGCAATGATTTGGTTAATTTGGTTAAAATGAATTACAACGCTTCATTGCATCAAAGCATCAGAATATATCGGTGGCAGAAAAACAACTCGCTGTGTAACACGTCGGCATTAAATCATTCCACAGATGTTGAGGGTGGCAGTTTAAAGGCACTCTTAAAAAATGATTAATGCTGGGACGTGACAGAACAAGAATTAATGAGCAATCCAATCATATACGTGGTTAAAACAAACTGCCACAGACAGAAAACACCCCTCATTAGTGTTAAAAGACATCAGCAAATATGTGACAACCCCCTACTGTTGCCGTTGCTATCTTGCAACATCTCAATGGAAAACTAATCAGGCCATGATTTACAGATGCAGTTGTTTATACAAAGAACTGCGCTGGCTTGGGAAATAATGATTTGTCTGTGAAAAGTAGCGAAAAGAAGAAAAATATCCAGTACCCCTTGGTAAAAGCCCCATTATCTGATTGATTATACTGTACCACCGGGACCTGTCTCATATTTGTATGAAATAGGTTGATTCTGAAAGAGGCATGAACGACCCCTTTAACTCCACCACCAATCAGCGCCATGTTACTGGGTGGAAATTGCTGTATGTTATTAAAAGATTACAATCTAAGCTGTACAGTGTGTGCATATAATTGATGCCATATCCTGTGAGGGCCTCGGGTTAAACAGGCAAAACTAAGCTACATGAACAAGACTTCAGTCACTGTGAGGCCCACCAGGATATGGAGCTCATGGATGACATGGGTTCAGATGAAATAGGAATATTAGTTCTGGGGGAAAGATGCTGGTTAAAGTTTGTGTGGTTTGAAAGTTGTTTTGAATAAGAAATCACATGTTCATTTTTTTTATTTTTCCTGTGCTAAATGATGGATTGCGTGTGAGATACACAGGTGGTTTGTGTGTTTCCTGAGGCGGCAGTGGTGGCCTCCCTGGGGCGTCTGCAGTGCAGTGTCCTTGGAAAGACTCTTTAGTTTTAGTCCCAGCATGCAGCAGTGTGGAGTGAAAGATTGAAACGCTGAGGGAAGTGTTTAACCCCTGCCACCCCTCCAATTAACCAACTTGTGTCCCATTTCCTGAAGGATCTCCAGAACATATTTACTGGAAGGGCGTTCTATTTGGGCATGAAAGTTCAGTTTAGTCACAGTGGACAGTTAGCTTGTTTAGTTTCAGCACACTTCAAGTTAATGGCACTTTTTGAGAAATTCATTCATGAATAGCTTTGACTATCAACCACTATGATCGATAGATACAGATACACAGATTTCTTGGGAGTAATTGAATTACTCAAAACAACAAATGACAGATGAATTTTTGACCTGCTCTTAGCAATCGCTACTAATAACAATGAGAAGGAAAGGCCATGGCGTTCAGGAATAATGACCCTTTTTAAATCTGCAGGCTTTCAAACATCTTAAAGGCTCCCAAGCTGCCAATCAGCACATGATTAACACCAAAGGCTTCCCCCTTTTCCTCTCCAGCTTTCATCTCTACAGTGATCTACCCTCTGCGTGAAATGGAGACTGCGGACTTGTCAAAACCGAGTCTGTGGACAGTCTGCATCTTGTTATTAGCACCTCGACAGGTTTTACCGAAGCCAAGAAGGGATAAAACTTGGACGTCTGTGTTTTTTCGCCCCTTTTCTCCCCAGAGCACGCGGCGGCGAGGAAATAATCGTTATGCTTCATCAGAACCCCACTGTGGTTCTTTCAAAAAATGTTCAAACCAGCTCTTAAATTCGGTTACTTTCCTGGACCTTTCGTCCTACTCAACATAATTGCTTGGAACTTAAGTGTCAGAAAAAGAGGAACTCGATCTTACGCACAAATGCTTCTCACTGACACTGAGGTCTGAGTATACTTCTAATGATATTAGTAATATCATAATAAATATGTATATTAATATGCATAGATCCTAATAGTTCCAGTAATTCATAATGTTTACAGTTTACAGTATTTAACCTGCTACACATTTAAGTGATAAATAGCCTGAGCAGATCTGTAACTGAAAATATGGATGGCAGGATGAGAAAACCACAGACATAAAAGTTTCCTGTTATCCATAGTAGGCTATTGATCTCATTTACGGAACACGTTGGACAAAAAAGTTGTAAATCTGTAAAACTGCTCCCAAGCAGCACTGAAAAGCAGCTATAACAGTCGCTAGAAATGACAGTAACCATAAAATCTCAGTAGCCACTAACAGTGACACCAGGCAAAATAAAGCGATAGATTGTGAAGTGAGGAAAGGTAGATTTCAGTGGCTCAGTATTACTTTCAGTTTGGGTCACGCTGCTGTGTGCTCCCAGTGTGAGATCAAAAGTCAAAGACATAGGCTACCTATTTTTGAAGAAAGGGGTCATGTTTTTATGTTGTCTGCACTGCAGTTTTTCCATACTTCATAAAAACCTCATGAAAGTAAGTCGAAGGATAAAGGACACCGAGAGTGTGCGATATTTCTGATGACAAGGCGCTTTCTGCGGGTTTACCACATTCAGCTCTATTAGGAGCATGTTTATTTGAGTCCTGCTCCACAACACATGCATATAGTATTTTATTACTAAAGCATCGCCATAGGACTTTCAGGGGAGATTTGGGGTGTGCTTTCGGGAAAACACAACCACTTATTAAAGTCTAGACGCAACATAAAACCATCAGAAGTCCTGGAGTAAGCACTCACAGGCTCTCATGGAGAGAGCTGTCAGTGTCTGCTCAAAGTCGATGGTTTTGTGCTGCTGTCTGTGCAGTGTTACAAAAGACAGTGCAAGCATGAGTGGTTGAACGGAAAAGGGATAGTGACAGAGCAAAAAGGAGCCACTTCACAACATGGATCAAACAGGAGTAAGACAACGAAAGCACAAATAAAAGCAAAGCACAGCAAAAAGGCGCAAAACACTAATACTACGTTTTCAAAGGGTAACCCAAGTTGGGTTGTGCTATTTACAACTCAATTACAACTCAACAACAGATAGTTTCCTTGTGACAGCTTCCTTCGCAGCTGAGCCAAAACATTCCACAATATCCAGAGGTCTCCCACCTGCAGCGGTGTGAAGATATCGGTACTAGATTTACAGGCTCGGATACTGCATTCTGGTGGATGAACCTGCACACAGAGGAAAATAAACCTTGAGACACGGCTCAAGATATCAAGAGACCTCTGGTTCAAAGAGAATCTGTCCCACAGTTAAAGACAGACAGCTATGTATATCCTACACATGATGGAGATAATAGTACAGGCAAAGTGCGTCTGATGAGTCAGTGAGTCTTGTCAGTTTGAGCTGTGACTCACAATGGCGACCTCCAACAAAAAGGGGGAAGAAACTCAGGACAGTTTGCCTCAGCCTTGGTGAGTATCTTAACATTGAAAGAGAAAGTGTGAGCATTTTGGAATGAAAGCATTTCTCTAATCTTCCAGTGAGACATTGAGATGGACGACATAGCAAGGTGAAAGGAATGGGGCTGCATGTGCCTGTGCGCAGGCACAGATCTCAGGAGTCCGGAGGTCTGGCCCGCTCTTCAAATGGCACAGTGTTTGTTGGGGAATGTGCAATTATGGAGGCCAGGCCTTTGATCCAGGTTTTCCATCAGGGCTAAATTGTCCTCACATTGAGCGCTGCAGTGTATCCTTGGGCACTCCTTTATATTCAGCTGCTCTTTCATGTGCACCCCACTGGAACTCAAAGCATCCCCTCCTGAAAAGTGAGCTTTGGCCTGTCCATGCTCCAGTGCGGTAGGGGAAAAAAAAAACTGCCCATTGCGTCCATGAATGTGCATGCGCAAGTGGCCATACATTGCAAAGCAGGTCATCTTATAAGGATTTAAACATTTGTTTGTGTAAGACACGAGTCGTGCGGTAAAACGACACATAAAATTGGTGTTATATGTGGTCGCTTAAATGGGCTGAACTTTATGTTGCATGCGTTTAAGTGTGTGGAAGAAGTGTTTGTGACAGGAAGTTTGTGCCTGCGCTTGCGTGAGTTTGAGTCTGTGAGTGTGATTCTTTCCACATGCTCTCGTGTGTTATCTGTCCGACTCATAATAACTACCACCTCTGTCAGATTAACCAGAGGGACTTTCTCTGTTTCTTTTTTCTCACAGTGACCTCAGTTACTCCTTTTATTTCTAACATCAAGGTTGAATTCTTTTTAATGCTTAACTCTAAAGGACTGTTTTTACACACTTTATGCACCATGAGTTCGTAGGCGCATTCAATGATGCTATTAACGCCCCGTGGAAACCTCAGAACATTTGATTGGTTCCCTACTGTCCTCTTGCTGTGTCCTCATGTGACTTAAATCATTTGACATGACGCTACAAGTGAGGCTACATAATAATGGACCGCAAAGTGGGACCAGATGTTTTATAACACACCAAAATGATTGTAACAATGGAGGTGTTTCCCTGGAATGTTCTCCAGAAGGTTTTATGCTTTCATTTACAATCACTTGCAGTCTAAACTTGCTGTAACAGTGTATTTGTTGGCATACTCTACTCTGAATTCTACATGCATCTGCGGAGAAATAAAAACATTTCTCGAGTCCATCAAGCCGTGAAAATGCAGCGTTTTATTGGAAGCGTCCCTGAGAGAAATGTAGCGTTGGTATCTTTTCTGCAACAGTTTGGAATATTGATTTAGACTTTGAGGAAACTATCTGGCCAAAGTAATAGCTCTATAACCTTAAATTGTCTCTCCAGACAAGAATTATCATCACAGTAAAATCAATGACTCTGAATACAAAACCATAGACCAGCTTTAGACATTTTAACTCCTGAGTTTGACCTGTGGCCAGCGGATGCTGCAGGCTCTAGGGGAGGCACTGTTGATCCGTCTAGTTGATGTATAGTGTAGTGAAATTTTTGACACTCATCACTCTCCCACAAGACAACTTCCAGTATATACTGCCAGATTGTCATGAAATGTGGTATACACAGCTGCTGTATGTCCCTCTCAGGATGAAACCTAATGGCTTTGGGGAGCCCATAACATGCCATTCAATTCCATCAAAAATTATCATTTATAATGATGAAATTTTATATAAGTTTTACCAATCTTATGTTATTATTCATTTACAATAGAAAAGGATCTAATTGGCACGGTGTTATAAAGCATTGTCCATGTGAGTCAAAGTAAGTGACTCACTTGTGAATCATGAGGTTTTTCTATGGTTGTGTCAATACTGTGGCTGCAAGCTGAGTACACACGGCTTCCAATGTGACAAGCTTCTGCTTGTTATGGACAGAAAGGTTTGATGCCACTGTTTCTTTTGCTTACCGGTGCAATGTCAACGATGAGAAACATCAAGTGCCAGAAAGAAAACATCATTTGTAATTATTGTTTATACTCCACCCCACAATTTTCTCCCATTTGTCCTGCAAGCCTTTGTAACGAGTACATCTGCAATAACTAATATGTGAAGAGTACGTCAGTGATGAGAGCTGAGCTACAGTTTGTATGCAGAAACAGAGGGCAACAGGTTGTTCGGGGGAAATTACCAGGCTTCATATTTCATCTACGTCCTGTGGTTAAAGTAATAGCTTGATCCCACAGCCCCCCCACACTGTATCAGCCTCCTGCTCCCACCGACCCCATCCAGTTCGAGCTGCGTTGAGCCTGCGTGTTAAATAGCTACAAAAATGTGTTTTAAGTGGTCGCTGCCATTTGGATGAGGCAAGTCCAGGCTCTGCACTTAAACCCTCCCCTCTTCCCTCTCGGCTGGCGAGGTGCCAGCCTCTGCTGCAGGGTGGTGGGTCCCTTCTGAAGGTGTGTGTGTGTGTGTGTGCGTGCGCACGTGTGCTTTACGAGCATGTAGGTGAAGCCGAGCCTTCGTTTGTGGTTCCCACTGTGGTGAGGGGAGCTCTGACATGATGTCTCCTGTCTCTGAGGTCTGGGCCTTTGTGCTGTGTTCACTGTCACTCAACTCTAAAATAAACATGGGTCTTCTACACACCCAGAATCCATTGGTAACTTGCACCCTGTCTGAAAATATCCACTCAGCCCTCTAATAGGTTTTGACTGTGCTTTATCCACTGCCAGCTGCTCAGCTCATTCTCCAGACAGTGTACAGCAACAACGCAGAGAACCTAATGTTTTAGGCTAAGATGAATAAGCCACTCTAAGTATTAAATAAGAATTAAAGTCTGACGTCTCCTTTTTGTCACACAATCCTAAGATGAGTGTGAGACAGTCTCATCTTGTTAGGGTTTTCCAGCACAGCCACACAGGCCAAAAGAAATCCGTGGTGTCCTTGCTGTTGCACTGGAGGTGTTATGAAGAATGAGTGGAAGAAGATATTTCAGTGCTGAGACACATTCCCCTCTGATAAAAATCTGTTACCACAGACAAAGGGACACGCTTGGTAGAGTTAGATCGACTGGGACTGGTGCCGATGAGAGCTTGGCTGGCTGCCATGGAAAGCCACACATGAGCGTACTTAATTGCCAGACAGACCAGAATAATTCCTCCATAATCTGAATTTATACAGTTACTTGAGTGGGGCCATAACATGCCGACGGTGTGCATTGGACATCAAGACAGAGTGCCTGGTGCACATTAGTAGCGGCAGAAACAGAGAATGATGGATAATGTGGGTATTGTCAAGTTGAAGGGCCCCATCACTGTACAAGTGACTCCTTCAGAGCCAGACTTCCACGTCTTCATCAGACAGCGACAGGGAGACATAAAAACGTCCCTCAGCCCTCGACAGAGCACGCTTGTGTGGGGACGGCCTTTCAGTCCGGTTATGCAGTGAGATGCAGACATACGAGGGCCTCTTGGTGCCCTGCAGAATCAGTGGTTGGAGTGATAGTGACCTTGCTTCCTCTCAAGGGTCTTCTGAGTGCCACGTTCATTAGAGACCTCCAGTCAGGAGAGGAGATGGACAAGTGCGTATGCATGTTATTTCTTTGTGCATGTTTGGGGAAATGAATATGTGTGTGTTTGTCTGTGAAGGTGCCAACATGTTCAGTGAATGATAGATACCTCCTAGTAAGGTCAACCCCCTCCACCCCCCCATCCCAACCCTGTCGTCCCTGTGGTTTTCCTTGACCCTTTCAAGAAGTCACCTTGCCATGTTGCATCTGTCCCACTCTGGAGACGCTCAAGGAGAGCGAGTGCTTTTTAAAATGCAGGGTGCAAGGCTAGGCTTCTCACGCAGTTGTAGATCTTCCATGCCTGCATGGCTCCGGCCTTGAAGAGCCATGAAGGATTATTCTGTGTGGTCCAAACCTACCCTGATGACATGTCTGTCAAAGCAACCTCAATCTGCAACTTCCTTCAAGTGCATCTAGATGCACCTCCTGGGGCAAAACCTAAAAACAATTTTTGACTAATGGTTTGCTACAAAAACATGTTTCTGTTTAAGATGAGATGATATTCAGCGATAGTCAAAATCCTACCTCATGGCACTTCCGAAATCCTGACAGACTTCTCAGAGGGCCTCACATTCAATTTTCTTTCTTATTTAGCTTCAGTTGTTAACATAAAATGCTGCAGGAGGACATTTATACTTAATAGTAAACAGTTATTCAATTATTCATAGCTTTAGTTTGTTATGATTTTCATTTGGTTTTAGAAAGCAAGGAAAAAGCTTTGAAAATTGATTTGTGGTTTCTCTGCCCCGCAGGTTAAGTTTTCAGATTAAACGTAACCACAGACTTTTCCTCCTGGTAGACAGGACGAGAGAAGTTAAAATTTGTTTCATATCATTTCGCCTGCCATCTTTTAAATGTAATTTTACTAAACACGGGTTGCTGGACAGTGCAACTCAGAGTTTTATTTTTTGTCATCTGGAAAGTACATACCGTAATAGCGGTCCATCTGCAGGTCCATCTGCTATCTACATCCAGCCAATGCATGACATTAGATATGATCTTCCGGATGAAGTGGATGTGTTTTTGGTTTTGAGGCAATCTGATGATTTTTTGACTTACTGAATGTGTTCGCTCCTAAACCAGGAGGTTTGTTTTTGACCATCTCTCTTTTCTCTGTGATGAGTGCTCTGGCCTCAAGTGAACAATAAACTCTTCATTGCTGAAGGCAGTGAACAGGACCTACTGTAGAGCACAGTGTAGCTGTTATTGCCCAACACCAGTTATTCCACAGACTGCACATGATACTGACGGATACATAAGCATGTGAATATTCCTCTGGCTAATTTGAACACTAATCTCTCCCCTGAGTATCAGTCCCCATTAGAGCCTGCACCCTCAAGTGGCAAATCAGTAACATAATCCCGTCCAGAATCAAGACTAATGGTAGGTGGGTGACCAGAGGTCACGCTGAGGCTCAGCTTTTCCAATAGAAATGAATTTAACCCACCATTCATCTAATGTTTAATAAGAAACACAAATGTGCCAGCTCAACCCTAAATTCAATCCTAAGCTTTATGTCGGCAAACCTTAAGATAAATCTCTAACAATATCAAACCCCCCTCGGCACCACTGTGGGCCCTCCAGTGAGGCCCTTAACCCACAACTACTTAACAGCAGAGACCAAATTTCATTGTACATTGTACTGTGACAATGACAAATAAAGGTTTCTTTATATACTAGGTGCAAATATCGTATTCTACAAGTCATACCAGCTTGTTATTATTATATTATTGCATTTCGCCATGAAACTGCGAAATGTAACACAGAATTTTTCCAAGGTTGTACAACTGCATGATAAATGTAGCTGGCACATACGATAGCCTGGCTCATGGAAACTTCCATGGATTATGGAGCAGAAACTTAAGGCCTTATTTGTGAAGTGATGGGCTGGACGCTGCAGAGGAACCCCCTGCTGGGAAACAATTTAGTCTGAGGAGATGCACTTTAAATCATCTGTCTGCGGCCTGCTACAAAGGAGAAACCGACTAAGCAAAGAAAGCCCTCCACGGCTCATCTCTGCAGAAATGTTACCAACTGTCTTAAGATAATAATAACACAGAGAGGTTTTTCTTTCTAGCGTTCAGCCGCTGTCACTCGGCTGCGTGTAGTTCCAAACACAGAATGCAGTTTTCATCGACTGTGGGACTAATAGGCTCCGTTTGATTTGTTACGTTTAAAAGGGAGCCGAGACAGGAGACAGCAGCACATGAAGGAAAAAATAACACATAAAGGATAGTGGAATGTTTTAATTACAGTAATTTGGATGAGGAATTACGTGTGGCTACTGTGCTCGGGGTGAAATGTATTGTATGGGCTCCATGGCTAGGCTATCATTAGTGAATGTGTGGGAGGAACTTCACAGCACGGAGCTGACCTCATACTGTAATCAAATGGATCCATAGGTTAATAAAAATTCACTGTCTAGGAGCAAAACAAGGGCGGTTTGCAAGCCGCCAAAGCCACTTGAAAATCCCCGCTTTATCATTATGGAAACTGTTTAGCTTTGTCTGCTGTAATAGTTTTGCCACAGTGTCTCACAGCCCTGATCTGCTGTATGTGAGAGTGTCAGTGAAACGTTTTAAATTGGTCACAGGATGTCAGGCTGTGAGAAATCCGCGTACGACAGACAACATGAAAGCAAAGCCGGGCACCGCGGTTGACAAAACTACATATTGTGATAGAGACTGAGAGAATGAGGACACAAGTGAGGAAGTGGGAGAGAGGAGGGGAGAGTTCAGCAGCGAGGGAGTGAGTGGGGAGCTGCAGAGGGAGGGATAAAAGCTGGAGGCCCAGACAGGCTAGAACAAGAAAGCAAAGAAAAATATCTAATTGGAATCAAGTGTCCTGACAGCGTGCGTGGGCGACTGAATTCCGCAAAGCGCGCTGCTTTTCCACTTGCAAAAGAGAAGTGTGAGCGTGTCAGAGAGAAATGAAGAAAAAAAGAAATCCCCTTGCATTTGAGTAATTTGATTTCTGGGCGGGTTCGGTAAAGATATATGATAGAAGGGTGTGGAGGTCAGCCTCAACAGCAACGCTGTTTCAAACTCCTTTTCTGCTAACAGGCATTGGACACCAGACAAGCTCGGGCGGCTTTCACACAGAGGAAATGGAACCCGAAGACAAATTGAAAGCACTAATTAAATTTCCAGTTTCTAATGAAACCTAATTGCTAATGAGAGTGTCCGTCTGTGTGTGTTTAGAAGTGTGTCCCTGTGAGGAAGGATGGAAGGGGTCAAAGGGCACTGCTGCTTTGTAAGGGGTCAGTTTCTGAGACTGGCTCCTCTGATTTTATACTGTCTGTAGTTCAGTAGGGAAAAAAAACGAGGCGGTTGGATTTGTGGAGGTTTTCCTGAACACATGCACAATATTCTTGGATTGAATTCAAAAATGCAACTGAGGAGGATTAAATTATAGCAAAATAAACTGTCTGGCTATACAAAAGGACTTCAATGTAAATTATTTGCTTTCTTCTTGAGAAGATTAATTACCACTTTAAATTACTGTGTGCTAAATATAAACCTGTTGGCTTTAAACCTCTGCTATAGACAAGAGAGTCCAGATCATGAAACAGATACACATATGCGTACGCGTACACACACAGTAGACAGTCACTGCTGTGTGCATAATTCTTCACGGCACATTCATATCTTTCCACACATCCCCTTGTGTGATTAGAAGGCTATGAGGTGAGAAGTGGAAATGATATCTCAGCCAAGGGGACGATCTCATCTCTGTCCGTTGACCTTTGCTTGTCCAAGGTAAAGCTTGCAGTCTGCCTCCAAGTCCTGATGAGGGATTTGGGGCCCCCGCAGACACTCTGCCTGACCACCGGGCAGAACCACAGGATATAGCTTTACACATGACATATCACAAAGGAAGCTGTCCAGATTTAAGCAAGATCTGCATGTCAGTGTATTTTTCTTTTTTTTCCCTGGGTCTCTGTTGTAACTGATGAAAATCAATCCGTGGATGTTTTCCCATCCCACCATACTGTACTGTTGTTCCTGCTGTGTGGGCTTCCCCTTCAGAGTCCTCTGGTGGAGCACCGCAGCTCTCTGGTTTAGGAGTTCAGACATAATACTTCTCTCTCTCTCTTTCTGGCTCTGCCTCTTGCTCGTTTTCTCTCTTGTTCCCTTGAACACAAAGTTCCTTGCGAGGGAAGTTTGTGTTCTACTTTGGTGGCTCGCTGCCCCCCCAAATAACACATGTAATACAGATGAGTGAGGAGACAGAGCAGGGTGGGTGGGTGGGTCTTTGTTATATTACTATATGCACCCTAAGAACCCCCTCAAAGCATTATGGGGCCACCCGGGAAAATGCCTGCCCCAAGGTGACAGAAAGAGAAAGCGTCTAAGATCCAGTTCAGGTGAAAAACTACTACAGAAAAGCTACTTCTCATTTGTGTCAACATTCAAGATAAAAACTGCTTAAAGTTTTAGCAAAGCTTATAAACATCATGAAAATTAGCGTCAGTCTTTGCACCGAGTTCTATATTTACAAGATAATGTGTTAAGTGCAGTATAATGACAGCCAACTGCATTCTTTGGTTATGTTATGTGTTAATTAGTCCCACTTCTCCTGTAATTAGTGGTTGGAGGAGCAGAGACTTTGTTAGTCTGGGGTGATGTTGGTGCAGTACAGAGTCACATCTGTGACCATAAAAATTTCCAAACAAATATCACTTTTTCCCACATATGTCTTAAATGGAACGTCAGGTTTTTGTCCCTCCGCATTTGGATCCCACCACCTGTGACTGGGGGGACTGATCAGAGACCACTCTGAGAGCGTAACTTAAAACCTCCGGTTCCCTCTGCGGTGGACACGCTATTTGACACTCACAGGGCACAGAGGGAAACATTACTCCAGTTTTTGTTCACTGTATAGCCGTAATAAAGGGAACACCCTTTCTGACTATAAAGTCAAAAATAGTGGTATAAAGTGAGAGGCTGCTGATAAAATTTGTTACGTGCAATGTAGAGTTATTTTGCGGACTTTGTGGTAAGGTGGAAGAAAATCTAAATCTGGCTAGCGTGAATTAGAGCAGCTCTGTGGGGCCACTTGTGCTCCAGCTGCAGACGGGAGGACATTTTTCATTAGTCACCATCTTTCTGGTGCATTGTTCTGCAGCATATGTACACTTGACTTTCAAGTCTTGCCGGGAGGCAGGGTGTACTTCCCTTTCTTTGAAAGAATTTTAGCAGAACACTCATCCTGACACACCCCTCGCAGCGTAAACATTAAGAGATTCCAGGCTGATAGTGAGACGGTCCTCTGGAAAGGCCGTCCTTCACACTCCTAGTCAAAGGTCAAAGCAAAAGCCTGTGGAGGCCGGCTGGAGGTCATGTTAGTTTTGAAATCTCAATGTAATGTGACCAAGACCAAAGTGCACTTAACAGCCCACTGAATCCCTTTTTATCAAATATTTTGATTATTTCATGTTTGCTCTTGGGGAGGTGGTGGCGAAGCGGTCATAGAATCGGGCTTGGGACCAAGAGGCTTTGGACCTGGAGGTCACTGGTTCGAATCCCAGCCCTGCCAAAGACTGGGTGATGCGCCACCATCCCAGACCTGAGCTACCATCAAGCTTGGGAACGTGAGGTTGCCGGTCTATGCCCCAGATTGGCTGAAAAAATGGGAAATATGGGAGAGGCACCGCCATCTGTCCGATGCTGTCCATCACCTTGGGCCCTTGAGCAAGGCCCTTAACCCCCAAATTCGCTCCGCATGCGCATGTTACTCTATGTGTGCTAACTAAAATGCATGTGTATGTGGAATGCAGTGAACTAATTTCCCAAATCTGTAATTAATAATGTATGTTCTTCTTCTCTTCTCTTAAATCAAGTTAACATCTTTTCTTTCAGTCTCTGAACATCAATGATTTTTCTTATATCGCTTCTGAAATGCATGGACAATATATCAAAATAACATGTAACTCACAGACCTACTTATTGATGTCAGTCGCTGAAAGCCACAACCTCAGCGTCTTGGAAATGATCCTTAAATGTTATAGATTCACACACACACACACACACACACACACACACAAAATGTGCTGGTGTCATCTTGTACCCTGACAGCTAAATTACGAAATGAAAAACAAAATGTAAATCACATCTTCATGAAGTGCGTCAAAATGTCTTCAGAGCGAGAAACCTGCTGGATGTATCTGGATGTATTGCTGAACATGAACATAAACAACTAGCACTTGAACACTGAATAGACTTTCTCACTTTGTAGAAGCCCAGCTTCATATTTATGAGCAGTTTGTTGAGTTTTAAACCAACTTCTACATTTAAGGCAACTTTGTCCAAGCTTTTTAAACAGTCACACATCACTTCTTGAAAATTGTTAACCAAGCTACACTCATCCTGCCATAGCATGTAAACAAGAGTAATGTGTGTTTTCTGACCTCTGAGGCGAGCCCTTGGTGTCTGTTACTGTAACTAATGGCAAAGAACTTGCGCTGCCTAGCCCCTAACCCTGTCCAGATGGGACGTCTGAACATTGGTTTGGAAAAGTTAAAAATAGTCCGCAAAGTAACACTTCATCTATCATTCTTGGCCCTGTGGCAGCCAGCTGAACGAGAACAAACCACGTCACTTTTTCTCAACAACGAAGGAGATGCTGGAAGAGCGCTGACATTTACAGAGATGTTTTCCTTTTTGTGGAGCAAAGAAAAAGAAATACTTCAAACTTCTAATTCGAACCATACGCCTTTTAAAATGTCACATTTAAGCATGTAGAACACAGAGGCATTTTCTTTGCAGCACAGTGCAGCGGACTAACTCATTAAATCCAACATGGAGCTGGGATTATTCTCCTTTGCTGTTAACACTGACAGCTTTTAGGGTGAAGTCTTAATGCCAAGCTAATTACATTTAAGTAAGTGTTAAATTACATGACATTCTTAGAATCAGAACCGTTTTTGTACTTGACTTGGCTTGTAAGACGATTCATGAAGGGGGCCGCGTTTAAGGCAGTTTCACAGACGTTCTCTTTTTTTGGTTGTTGCTCACATGTTCAGGTGATATGTGCCTCAGCCCTCAGGAAGTATGCTATTTTCAACAGCATGCATGTTGTGACATATTTTTAGTACATGGCTGCTCGGGTTGTACATGCAAAACGTCTGTTGCAGGTGTGTAGGTGCTTCAACGTGTGTTATCTTGCAAGAGAGAACGAGAGAGGAGGATGGAGGACAAGAAAAAGGAAGTGAGGAAAGAGAGTCAGATCAAGCTCAAAACGGTTCACAGATGGTTATTGTTTAGAATTCCAGGGTCATGATCTCATGCTGCGCTCTCCCTCTATCTCACAGACCCTGTAGGCTATGAATTAATCAAACGAAACACGAGCCTTGATATTGTAAGTACTCTCCTATCAGATTCCCTACTACAGCCCCTGTCAACAGAAATCAGATTACTTCAGCAATAGGCACAGACACTTGTGATTATAGTTGTAGCCAGCAGCGCCTCAGAGAAGAACGCCTGCCCTGCTGAAGTTCAGGAACTAATCTTTCATACATCGAAGGACATCTGCGAGTGCCTCACCTCGAGTCTGTGTGATCGAGGTAGACTTCCTTTCTCTCGCTTTCTACTGTGTTTGCTTTGCTGTCAACCACAGGGGATATCCTGTCGGCGCGCACTCTCTCCTTTCTCAGTCTCCTCAGCCAATCACAACCGCGAGTGCACGGGCGATGTAAGCAGGAGAAGCCCCGAATAGATAACACTCCCAAAAAAAACCCTCTTTGTTTGCACAAGGCACCAGCAAAAAGACTCTGATGGGATGAAGTGTCCTGCCTGTCACCCACCGCCTCACACCTCCCATTATCTTCGTCTCCCTCTCTGCCTATGTGTGATCCCCCTGCACAGCAATGCAGGACTGGAGCTTTTAGCTGTTGCCAGTCAGCGAGCACAAGGCTGCGGAGGAGGACATAGAGGTGCTGTCTTGGCTGACTGCTGGCAAACGAGCCACAGAGGCCCCATTACTTTCTCTGCTTGTCAGGAAGGAGTTAACCCCAGGGGGGGAGGCCAAACATTAGGCTCAATGGTAACTGAGTGTGTAATTAATGCCGCAATGTGTCCAGTCCCCAGGACCTCCTCAACCTCGGGACCCTTTCTCAGAGTCTGGAAGAGAGGGAGAGGTCAGGAGGAGGAGGGGGGGCATCCGGACCCCCTGTATGCCACAGCATCTGTCCAGAGAGGGGATATAGTCTCCTCTGAGGCCTCAGGCGAATGACCCTTGTCAGCCATGAAGTTATGGGAGACAACAGATTGGTCTCTGATGACGGATGTGTGGAGGGAGAGGGCATTTCATAGTCCCATGATTTACATTGACTTTTCCGAAAACTATTGATGTTTGGGCCTAAAGGGGATTTAATGGCATTTTGAAAGCACAATTGTCCCAATTAGATCACTTTGGTAATTGTTTTTTGTAGCGAGTAAAGCAATTTTTGACATTCCAGCTGGTGTAGTTTTGCAGCCAGTGTTTAATGAGCTCCATTTCAAAATAGCTATTTAAGGAACAAGGGTAATTTCCACTCAGGGTATGAATGATAGATCCACAAAAATATTTTGGCACAAATGCTGTAGGCAACCAATGACTTTGGCTTTGTCTCTCTACGTGGTTAAATATACTGAATACCTTATAATGTTAAAATAACATTATAAGGTGTAAGGTAACAGTCAGGATGAATGTTTTCATTGGTTGTAGGGAATCGGTTTCTGCAGCTCAACAGTTAACACATAGTAGATATTGTCAGTTTTGTCTCACTTAACGAGTTTGACATAATTCGAGCTTGGACATGTTTGTCTGTTATGGCTGGGAGTGACAGGTCATGTCCAGCCAAGTACCTGAAGGGAGCAAAACTACTGAGGACTGTGTACAGATAGCTGTTGGGCATTATGTGTATATGGGTACAGGGAATCTGCTGGCTCTCAGTTTCACTGTCTTTCTGAGGAATGTTCTTACAGTGAAGACTGATGTTATTGTGGCTCATATTTTGTTTGGAGCTGCACTTTGATTCCCAAACATTCGATTCCTTGTTCATCTTTTTTGGTGAAAAGATCGTCTTCTCTGAGTTAACCTTGGCCACACGAAGGGTGTGATGGAATTTCTGAGTTGTATAAATAAATACGGAAAGACGTCTATAGAAGTACACTCGATCTGGGAAACATTGCTGTCGGCCATGTCGTTCCATGTTTGCTTCAGATGCTGGTAACCGGTGATTAAGTGCATTTTTGGCCATAACCAAGATCAGTCAGCCAGTAAACAATAGTGTAATTGGTTGCTTCGTCAGAGTTTGAAGTAAACAAATAACACGCTTTAGTAAAAGACTTGAGCCAAAAAGGAAACTGGCATTGGCAACCACGGCCTTAAGTCTTGAAGTCAAATGGCCTCCTATGTAGCTTTCCCCACCAGGAATCTTGATGAGCAAAAGCCATCTAACTCTCCTGTCAATGGTGGTGAGAGCCGCTCCACCACATGTGAGCATTCCTGGGGCACCACGGCCTCACCACAAGATCATATTTATCGTGTGTGGTTAAAACACCACAGAGAAACCCATAGCCAACACATAGCTCAAGGAACACACACACATACGCTGTATAGCCTTGTTCTGCATGTCTGTCCAGCAAATCTCCGCCGTAATATAGACACAATTGGCAATATAGTCAATGTCAGCAGTCCTGATCGTGTAAAATGAGTCGAGAAAGATGTCTGGCAGCTATGTTGTCATGATATGAGCAGCCTCCCATCAAGATCAGTGTGCTGGAACCCTCTTAAAGACTGACCTACCAGGCTGGTAGAGGGTAATTACTGCTCTTCTGAGTCTTTTGTGTTTTAATTAACCCAAAGTTAATGGAGTTTAATCACTAAGACCAAAAAGGTTTCCTCGCTTTACAATGCACGGAGTGTGTGTTATAGGAAATATAACGACTGTCAGATAGGTTGTCTGTGACACACATAGGTCATTAGCAGCCAGTAAGAGGTGCAGGGAGTCCTTCCTCTGGGCCCTTTGATTGTGGACTGTCTTAGTAGTTTTAGTGGTGCTCGGCTATTATCATCCTCCAAGGTAACATGCAACAGTGCTTTTATGTCTCCCATGAACTTTGGACCCAGCTGGATGTGTTTAGAACTGTTATAATGTAACAGAGGTTCAAAAGATTTCACTACCTTCCATTTAGCTCTCCTGCTGACACTGTTGGGCCACTTTAATATGCTTCTACATAGGGTCTGGATCTCATCATGGCCATATGAGGGAAGGGAGAAAGGTGGGTGGGTTGACAAGGGGGGGCTGGCTTTACAGGGAGAATCAATGTGATAAAGTACGGATCCATTAGCCACAGTGGCGGTGAGGCCTGACAGATACAACTGGTTTGTGGGTTGATTAGCACAAGTCCAGAGGGCAGCATTACACGATAGACGTTTTGTTACGTTACATTATGATAATTGCTCTCAAATGGGGCACAGTCCTTTGTTTTGGCTGCAGCTTTGCGGCGTGCTCCAGCTTTTAAGGTGTGATACTTGACTACAGCCGGATTTGGATCTGTTTGAAAGGAGAGACAAATTTTGAGAGTTTCAAGATACCACACAGACCCTGACTGTACCACACACGAGTGTCAGCCCAGGCATGAGTGCAGAGTATTTTCCTAGGCTATGCCGTCACTTTCCCCTGGCCTCTCTGGAGAGTGTGGTGGGACGCTGTAAAACTTTACTGACGGGAGTAGTGCGACATGGGAGTGTCTCACCTCCATTAAAGTCCTTGCCAGGGTGCTGTGGCATTTAAACACTCATAAATAAATAAATAACGGTGAGATCTCAAACCCTTAACATGAGTTCCCTGCGCTGAGGTGAATAGTAGGGGTGCAACAGAAAGGGAAGGGTCAGTGAAGACATTGCTGGTCTAATACCAAACTAAACGGCTCTCAGAAAAACTTTACAGTAACCGCTAATACCAACTGGCCCTCTGTAGTCGTACAGAGCCAAGCCTCTGCTCCATGGGAGAACTGGGCCACCAATATAGTCATCATAACCAGGGTATTTTTTCTTACTCTTGTTTTACAGGCGAGGGGTTAAGTCACCAGCATCTGGAGGCCCATGCTGCAATTGAGGGGAGGTCAATGCAGGAGCAGGCTTTTTCAATACTGTGAAATAAATTGCTGCACCAAAGAGTAATGTTGTAGTGGGTTAGGGCAGCTTACACAATATAAATTTCAGGCAGGTGTGACATTAATAGGGCATATCCTGCTCTTGGCAGTTTGACTTTGCGCCTGTTGTTGGGAGAGTGATGACTGTGCGGTTGGGAGCCATGTATTAATCTGCTGGCAGGACTTGGTTGAGGATTGGGAGAAAGTGGCAGAGGGCTGTTAGCACCAGAGCAGGCTGACATCACTCGAGCCGATATAATCAAAGTTCTGGCTGTGAATGAGGCCTCCGGTCCAAACCGGAGGGGCTGAGCAATGTCAGCCTCCTGAGGTAATGCATGCTGCTGTGAGTCCTGCTCGTTCTGCATGAGGATTGGATTTGGGGTGGGCTTTTCACTGCGGAGTCCCTGTAGTGTCTAGATGGACAGGGTTGGTGTAGTGAGATTGATCTGCAGTTGGGGCTAAGCTGTGTGAACCTGACAGTGAGCAGAATGAAGAATGAAGACAACTGAAGGCAACAAAGGCCCCCGCACTGAGAGACAGAAAGTGAACCGGACAAGAGCTAAAATAGAGTGTGTTTACCCAGGTGTGTGTTGCAGCTTGCCAGCTGCTGTGGAACAATTCTGAAAGCTTAGCTGTATGTACAAACCTGAGCAAGAGCGTGTCCTTCACAAAGATAGTTAGGTTTATTATATTCTGAAGTAAATCAAGGCTGGGCCCTCCCTCACACAAACATCCGCACTGCTTTCACTGTATTATTGTACATGCACTTTTCTAATGTAGGAATAGGCCATTTTTCACGATAGAAATGATTTCACAAACATTTTACAAAATAATTTTTTAGTTTTGTGTAAAATGACCTGTGTCTCAACAAAGGTCACTTGAATGGAATTCACAGGGGTAACATAAGTGAGGTGAAATGTCAATTAATCAAAAACAATTGGCCCTTTATTTTACAAATGTTTCCTAACTGTGTTAAGAAACATTTGTTTCTTACTTTTCCACTAAACGTGTATGGACACTGAGTTAAGTAGGAACAGAAACGTGTGTGTGTGTGGGTGTGTGTGTGTTGCAGAAGAGTTTCTGGCTGGCCTCCTTAGTGTATGTATGTAACACTGTGGATTCATATTCCCAACCCCAAATTTTCACTCTGCATGAGAAGTATTGCAACAGCTATTGGCAAAACAGTCTGACTACAAGTTCTTTTTTTCACTTCAGTGTACGAAAGTATTAGAATGGTGCTCATGCCAGGAAAAGTAAATCCTCCAAAGCTGTGTGCACGAACAAAGAAATGTGTGCGTGTCCATTTGTGTTTGCACATGCATTGCTGTACACTTATAGAAGTGTGTTTGCATATGGAGACAAAATCAATCTCATCAATTCAATGGGGTATTTCCAGCAAGGCCACTGCTTCTAATTACTGTAGACCTTGCAGTCATTGTCTGCGCTCTCTGTCTTTCATTTGTCTGCCATCAACTTCATATGGTTGTAGTTTGCATTAATTCATATGTGGTCCACATTTGTGTTTGTAGCCTCAGTAGTTTAATCTCAGCCCAATCACAACAGAGAGGTATGTTCCGGATGCTTCGAAGTGATCCCATCCCTGCCCTCTGGATCTAGACAACCAGCAATATTCTCACATCGCCTATGCGATAAATAGCATTGCTAAATAAGAGAAGTTATGGTTTGCAAAGAGAAAAAAAATATCTATGTGGTACATGGGTGCCTTCTTTATATAAAAAAAAAAACAATGTTGGAATGTTTTACAATGCAGGGGGTTATGAAAGCTCAACACATGGAAGGAGGCCATGCTATTCTCATTCAAAGGAACAAATTAAAAACTAATTAAGTGCAGAGCTTTTATTCTGCAACATATTATGCTTTAAAAGCACTGTATATACAGTGTTTTGTGGAGTGTGGTGTCCAGAAAAAGTCTGTATCTCTGCACATGATATGTGAGGTCCTGTCGTCCTTTTGCATGCCTCTCAGTCTGTTCTGTTAAACTCTGTATATATAATATGTTCTATTATCTTGCCATAACGCCAAGACAAATCTAATGTCATAGATGTATTTGAGTAAAACCCCTTTACTCCTTCATTTACAAAGTGGAAGTCATTTCAGTGAAGGTCAAAAAATGGGAATTTATCTTCTGGCCAACAATTAAATTTAATAATGAAAATAAAAGGCAATATCTGAATGATTAGTGGGATCATAGGGAATGGGTCCAGTTATTGCACTCTTAATGCGGGCCAATCAGGGCAATAATAAATGTTACCGGAGCTAGTGTGGTGCCACACACTTGACAAACTGGCTCGAGTGCTTACTGTGGTTTTCCACAAAGCTGATTTGTCCTGACATTTGAGGGGGTATTCCTCCTTTGGCAGGGTCTGTGGAAGATAATGGCAGCCATATTACATCAACACAGTAACATGCCAACTGCTCAACTGATGACATATCCCATGATGCATAACTTTAATGCGCTTCCCGTCAATGGTTGTCATACAGATCCCAATACTGGTTACGTCCCAATCTGTGTTGTAACAGTTACCAAATGATTCTATTTTAAAATGAGCCCAATTACCCCAAAAGGGTTTATTATATGATTTAACACTAATGAATATGTCCCTACTAAAAACAATGTATCAGTATGAATGTATCTGTCTTATTAATCCCCTGTCACACTGTCTACATATGAAATTATCTCATGTGTGGTCCAACATGAAAAAGAAACATCAGCAACAAGAGACCCAAAGACCTCACATTTAGCTGAATAAACTGAGATCCACAGATTTTAGGGGAGAACTGGGATACATTAACTTCAGGCCAAAACAGAGCAGTCACATTAGAAACAAATATAATATATAAGACACAGTTTGGTTTGTGTGTGTGCAAACAAAGTTTGCAGCTTATGAGATATTATTCAGTCATATACATTTTAAATTTCCTGTATCTACTATAAACTCTCTGTCAAATAAATATTGAGCAAAACAATCTCAGTTCCCGTTGTGTACTGTAACTGCACCACTGCAACGCTGGTAAACAGCATCAGTCTAGATGAGAGTTTATTCAAGGTTTTGTTCCAACCCAGAAAAACTATGCAAGATTATTATTCTATTTACTTAACCACATTAATCATCCCAGAGCATTTGTTGGCTTTATTCTCTTGGAAACTGTCTGTCAATCATTATTTGGGTTCCCTCAGGAGCCAGACTGCCATACATTGTTTACTGTTGCTAGAACAAAATTGTCCCTCAAACTCTGTGGTAAATTTTGAAAAGGTATCCTGACCTTTCAAGAGTGTGTAGAAATCAAAAAGCAAACCGCAGTTCACCTAATGCCCTCTTTTGTATACTGCTCTGAATTGTCAGGTGTGGGTGGGCTTGGCTGCGCTTCAGCCTACTCGCTTTAAGCCACAGACTCATCTTGCCAGTTTAAAAGTCACAGCCAGCCAAGACAAGGTGGTGGTCTAGATTTCCAGAAATCAAAGCGGATTGTTGTAAATCGTGATCATCACTTCCTTGCTGAATCCAAAGAAAGCATTTTGGAGGTGGTAGGAGATGATTCTACCAGACGCTGGTGTAATGTAGTATGTTTGGCTTTACCTATTCATCTGGAACACATTACACAACACAAAGTACACACTGTCATGGCAACATGGGCAACTCGGTCCCGGGAGTACAGACAGATCACAGACGCTGACGTTTAAAGAAAACAACTGATGTCACTCTCTCACTCACTCCAGTGTTGACCAGAGATGTCAGGTACATTTTATATGGTGAGAAGATCAATAGTTGAACACTGTGTTATCTTTTATGTGGTAATGCAGTGGGTGCATGAAAGTCCTGCACAGTTGAGCATACTTGTGACCACAGAGTCCATTGGCTCAGCGGCTGCAGTGAGAAGACTCCCAGCTGGGTGCTGTTGGGTAGGGGCCACTCTGTGGTTAATTAGCGGGCAGTGATTTGGCCCCAAGAGGGCCAGGTCGGGCCCACCAGTGAGCTCACTTCCCCTCATCTTCACACTCACATGCACGGCCGCTCCCCTGCTATGAGTCAGCCTACGGAGAGCGAGCGAGTGCGAGGGAGAGCGAGAGACAGGAAGTCATTTTACCCGCATCGGGCCCATCTCCAGTCTCATCGCCTGCCAACTCTGAGCAGTGTGATTACAGGCGAAACTGATTAAAACAAAACAACGTAGCCTTGTACCCCCATCCTCCTCCACACATACAGTATACAGTACACGTGACACCTCCAACCTACACGCACACACAGACACCAAAAAAAAAAAAAAAGAGTCAGGAGAAACAGGATGTTAGCAGGATCCTGGACATGATCTTTTTCGACTCTAATGGCATCCTGATGGAACACAGGTGCCTCCTGAGAGTTGGAGCACTTGTGTTCAATACACAAAACGAGTAGGCGCTTGCTTTCCTGGTTTTATCATTTAATGATTGTTATGTCTTTAGGTATTTCCTCATGCTAGTGCTTTGGTCCTGTCCAGGAGCCTCGGTCTTGCTTCGTACAGATGGAGTTAAAAGACTTGATAATAAAGTGATGAGAAAGCGGGTCTCTGTGGCAGCCACATAAACCGCCTCCGACTTTTAAAGGATTTTCCCTTAGACATCGGATGCAGGTGCTCCACTGAGATCAAAGAGCCAAGTAAAACCTACTTAGTTTGAGAATTCCAAGAGAGCTGATTAATTCAGGCGGTCGCACTGTAAAAATGTCCTGTAGTTTGGCTACGAACGGACAGCTAATGATGTTCCATGTTTTTCCTCGTTAAACAGGGTGATGAATTTTCTTACACTCTACTGGAAATAAACTCTAATGGAAAGTTAAAATCTGGTCACCTGTGGTGAATTGCACCCCAATATTTGGGATCCTATATGATGCTGTGCTGTACTACATTTTCTTAAAATACAGTGCAACATGGCACACCTGACTTTAATTACAGACTATGCATCAATATACTATGTAGTTACCTTTCATGACCGTTTGTTCAAGACTTGGGAGTTTTGTATTTTAGAAATTGTCCCACAATGTCTCCAGTGACCCTGCCACACCAGCTACATTATATTGTTTTTAATTTTGGCATTTTAGCTTACGCTGCAGACCAGAGAGTTGAGCCAGAAATGGCTCGTTTCCAAAAGTGAACAGTTGCTGTTCGCTCATCAAATCCTCCAAGTATGTGCGTCCAACCCAAGGCAGTGAACCAGTGAGGGTGAGGAAGCCATCAGGCAAACAAACAAAGCTTTCACTGTGGAGCCCTCTATTACCATGGGAACTGTGTGTTTTACCATGTGAATCAAACACAATTAAGTGTAATGAAACGGGTTAATACAAGTGTACAGCACTGCTGTAGACCAGAGTGCATCAGAGCAGCACAAGAGGGGCCAGTTCAGCCCAAACTGTTTTACAGCAAAGACATTGACAACACAACGAAGCAGAAATCTACTTGTGCCCAGGAGTGCATGTCCAGCTTTCTATCCCATTGCATCTTTTTTAAAAACCCAGTGTTATAAAACTAACTTCTTCCAAACTTCTGACTTATGTTGCATACTATGTTTAACAATAAAAATATGCTAGTGCAATATTTATTTGTTACCACATTTTCCTTAAGGAAATTGAACACAATTCAATGACAATCTGAAATTCAGTTTGTCATACAGTGGTGATTATAAAAGCAAATTTGATTTGTTAAGATATACTTAATTTCATTAATTATACCTATCTTAGTTTTTACTGATGATTCAACTGGAGCACAGAAACTCAAAAAGCTTAAGGGGAACTGACAGCCACCTTTAATATTTAATTATTATTTATTTTTTATTTATTAAATATTTCATGTTATCTACTGTACATACTGTATTTTGTGTAGTGTTGACATCCCTATGTCTGTTATTTTTTCCATTGATTCAAGGTTTCAACATACTGCTCATTCACAAACTGTCGGTTTTTTTCAGTGTTACTCAAAATATTCTTAACTATGTTTCCCATTCTAGGCAAAAGAGGATTCCTCCTACTGCAATATGAAGTACAACGTTGGACGAGGATTTATCCTCTTTGTGTGTTTATTCCAAGTGCTTGGAGTTGGCTTTCCTTCGCACAGTTCCTGTATGAGCATATGTCAAAGTGGCCATAAATAATATTTATTCAGCACTGAAAGAGTTTTTCCTAAAGGAGTCTTCCAGTGTGTGATCGCGAACATGTACAAACAAAGATACGAACAAACATATGGAACGCACAAATGCACGCACACTATTGTTTTTCACCTATGTGATCTCCACCCACCGGCGTGCAGGCATTTTTCACTCAGTGTGCTCATACATCTACATACACCCTTCTTCTCATATCTGTACAGCAGCGATAATGAAGCTGGACAGATTCCAAACACTGCTTCAACAATGCTCGATATTGTACTCAGCTCCACTATAGAGCACAGTAGAGAGCGTGCGATTCACAGACCTAAACACTGCAAACATAAAAGAGATCAGTGCCTATGGATGACATGCACCCGGTCATTATGGAGCTCAGGGATCAGAGCTTTGGCTTTGTTCCCTTGTCATGGAGTTTTAAGGACTGTGAGTGGTGACTTTTGATGAGGCCTCCTTCACCTCAGACACCACCCAGTCCCATATCACGTCAACATACCACATCTAATGGTCACACTCAGGGGTGAGTGGATTTTCTGCCTGGTTTGTCCCCAATGGCGCCTCCTGTAACAGCTTGTATCTTCGCTGAGTGAATGTTTCACAGACCTTCTCATGGGGGAGTTGACACAGGACGACACAGAGTGAGCTCAAACAACGCAACACTTGTTTTATAAGGAAGGGCAAAGCAGGGGTGAAGCACCTCTGTGAGCAGCAGAGGTAAATAGGGGACACAAAGCAGCAACTGAACGTGTAAATATTGCAATGAGAAGGAGTAGAGGCTCAAGGGATCATTACCTGCGAGGATTGAACTTCTTGTTTTGACACGCACACACATATCCCAGAGGAGACAGAGACATGAGGGCAATGGTAAAGGGAGGAGTGATGCTCTGTGCTGTTACCTCTGTATACAGGCAAAGCCTTCTGCAGAGCGTGCACTAGTCATCTGTCCACTTCCCATTGTTTTTACTTTGCGGTCACATTGCGCAAGTTCATGAACGTTGGATACGATGCAAACTGAAAACAGAGACAGGTTTTTCTTCCTCTAGGTTCACACACTATGACAAGAGGTCTGTTCACGCTGATGTTGATAAAGTGATACAGCGTATGAGCTAGAGCTACATTAAAACAAGTCACTTAATCTGACCTTAATAACAGACGCAAGATCGTTTAGTCATCATCATATGTAACTTGAGAGTTGAAGCTCAACTATTATGACACTGACCACCGTCCTCTCTCTCGTCTAACGTCCTATCAGCAATCTACTGGTGCTGCCAGTTTCGCCTGTTTCACTTGGCCTGTCCTGTGCCATGCACATGTTCTGTTGTTTACACCGTATGTGTGTGTTGGTATGTGTTTTACTTGAGTAAACAAAAGTGATTCTGACTTTGCATCAGGTGGATTGCGCTTACTAACTTCACAACTGTGTGAATAAGAATCAAGGGGACAGAGACCTAATGTCAAACGCGTCTGCATGTTTCTCAGTTGTGAAACACACATCCTGAGGATGCAGACCAGGCCTAATAGCTGAAAAGACTGGCTTGGCCACAGCCACTAATTTGTAGTATAGTGGTCATAACTGGGAGACAGCGGCCAGCTGTGGTTTACTGCTGCTTATCTGGAGGTAATGAGAGGTAACATGGGTGTAATGCGGTTCCATGTGCACATATTTGTCTCCACATCCAGAATGTCTCTTAACTCTCTCTCCTTTCTCCCTCCATCAAATAAATCCTCTGCGGCTGTTTTGAAAATCCCTCCACCTTTTTTTCTGCCAAACATTCCTTTCTCCCTCTCTTTCTCCTATTCCTCATTAAACTCACGAAGAAGAAGAAGAAGAAGAAGAAGAAGAAAGCGTGTTAATGCGAGCCTGGGGGCCCCCTGGCTCTGTTGTGGGAAGGGGAGTGTAATGGTTAATGGAGGGAGGTCTCACCCATGGAGAGAAAACACTCATACACACATTCAACACACACACACACATGCACACACAGATCAGAGAGCAGCAATCTTTTTCCGGGTGATGTCAATGGCGGCAGATGAACAGAACACGTCAGCTGGACTCCTGGTGGGTCTCAGGTGATGGAGGGGAGTGGAATAGCCCAAGGAGACATGGCGCTTGTCTGGCCTGTTTCCCGGCCTCCCGTGTTGGAGCATGAAAAGGAGCAGGTCGTTTACACCCCAGTGTAAAAAAAAAAAAAAAAAAAAAAAGCCACCATAGCCACAGCAGCACCTGGATGTTATTTGGGCTAATGGACTTGGGGCTTACTCAATAGTAATCAACTTGGGGGGGCCTTGTCGCTTTGTTGCATGCACCGCCTTTCTCCAGCACTCCTTTGCTTTGTTTTGCACAACTTTTCTCTCACTCTTTTCCTCCTACCTGCTCCCTCCCTTTCCTTATCTCTCCCAGCCCTCTCCTTTCTGGCCTCGCATGTGTTTATTTTATTTTGCGGGGAGCGATGTTATGACAAAGACTTCACTCCCCGGATGTATGCAGTCAGTGCTTGTGTCATGCCCTTATGAGGTATGGGGGCCCTCACAGCTTTGCCAGTTCCACCCGGCCTGTGAGGGCTGGGAGGAGGGGCTGGGCAAAGGGTGGAGAGGGTGATTCCTCTCCACACCCTGTCTTGTCCTGCCTGATGGTGATGGCAACACACACACACAGAAACACACACACATGCACATGCATGCAGAAGGATTTTATATTTTCTCTTTCTCTTGTTCTCATGGACAGCTGAAAATGCTAACATGAGACTTCCTGGCACAGTCCATTTTCCTCTCTCGCCGCTATTACCTCATTCGTACAGGCCTCAGTATAGTTCAGGATTGTTTACCATCCATCACAAAGCCCCAGGGGTCTAAAACCTTTAGCTGAAGTCATGTAAAGCTCGATAGCTGCATAGCTATACTTCTTGCTGCAGACTCATTTATCCTGGCTCTTTTCATTCAAATCACCAGAGGGTGATTTCAGAGCCAATGTATGCCTCTGCTGTGGAGTGTTTTCTATTACAGAGGCGCACTCTCCATCTCCATTTCTTTTATCCCCCTTCACAAAAATGACAAACACATTTCTTTGTTTACCAGGAAATTCACGTCATTTGTCACATCATGTAAGAATCTCTCACCCCAAGACACAAAGAGCAATGGCAAGGGGGATTTTTGGTCTTTGCAAACAGCAGCTCAAGAACTGATTCAAATGGAAAGTTGTGGTGAAATAATTATACAATAAATTGGACTGTAAAAATATTTTGTTTCTCACATCCTCTTCACTTTACTGGTCAGGCAGCTGGCACCAAAGACATACTGAGATGGGGACAAAGTGTGAAGTCCACAGAGAGCTGTTGACATGGGAACATGGGACTGTGCATCAAACAGCCCAGTCTCATAAAAGTGTTTCTATTTGTCTCGTCCTCTCTCCCTCCTCTAACAACTTGAATGCGAAGAAACACGTCTTAAGCTAAATGTTACATTTCATCATTTTTCCATTCTTTAATTTTCACCGCAGAGCCTGACATGGTTTAAGAGGTGCAACCTAATATTGCCTGAACTCCAGGACCTACCACAAAGATCTCTGGGTAAATGGGAGGGAAGGAAGTGCACAGACAGGAGGATGGGCGTGGATGGAAAAGTGCGCAGTAACTTGGCTGCAGCACACTCCTAAGTAACAACACATGGCAGCGGAGGAATTCCTCATTCGTGGACACTTTGCATAAGCAAGGATGGGAAAGGCTGTCCAGTCTGCTCGCACTAAACCGCCCGGCCGGTTCCGAAAGGGAAGCTGATAAGGCTCGGCCATACCTAATTCCTTTCCATGTTCTCATCCTGAGTAGGCATCACAATGGGCATGATTCATGGGGGTAATTCCACCAGCTACTGACTTGGCTCCTGCCTGCATTTGGGAAGAATGTGACCTCACAATACGTCTCATTCAGGCCCATCCCTGTCTGACTTCGACCAGCCTCTCCTTGAAGCCCTCCTCTGTTAAAGACTGCAGAGTGAGGACAAGGGAATGCAGCAGACAAGCAAGGAAGAGAGGCTGGGGAAGCGGGTGAAGGGGGGGGGGGGCAGTCCTGCAAACATACCCCTCCTTTCCCATCTTCTCTCTTCCAGATCCACTCTCCTGCCCTGTCTTTCCACACGATGTGCAGTGAGGAGGGGGAATTTAAAACAATGAAAGTGAAAGTCAACCACCATGACGACCACAGAGACGAGCTTTGATTGCGTAGGGGGGAGTTGTAGGTGTGATGCCTGTTTTATGTTTCCATATATCAGCCACTACTACAAGTCCAGCCCAAGTGACGAGCCAAGAAGAGGAACATGTGATGCAGAAGTGTTTTGCAACATGAGATCCCTGAGGCACTCTCTATCTAGCGCTTAAACAAACTGCAATCATCATGGGTAATTATTTAGCAGGATTAGGCCATTTGAAGCTCGGTTAATTCCCAGTTACATTCCATCTGTCACAGACACAAAGGCCCATGTCTTTATCTGCAGCAAGCGCTGAAATATAAATTACACTGTGCAGTGGCTTGGGCAAAAGTTAGCTGGAACACAGATTGTATAATCGCAATCAGTGCCACTACTCAGTTAAGAAAACATATGGTCTGCAAAAGGATTTAATTGTGTTCAATAGCGACCTAAACCTAAGTCTGATTTAGGGGCAATCACAACCAAACAAAATTTAATTAATTAATTAATTCAGAACGTATGTTCTGGCTTTATATATATATATATAAATCCATCCATCAAATGATAATGAACACACACATTCTGCCACAAGTAACAACATGTCCTGGCACTGGGACACACATAATCGCACACCACACACATAGCAAGGCGTTGACACACACACGTTAATAAGCTGAGGTGGTTTTTGTCATGTCACCCTCTTTAACACTGTGCTGTGCTGCAGTCTGCCTTGTAGGAGGGGAAAATGTGGTGTGATGTCACCTCTGGCATGGCCCCGGTGTCTGAAATCTTTTCATGTGCTGCCCCAGTGAATGAGAGGCAGACATTACTCACAATGAGAGTGGAGACTATCTGTTCTCCACTGTTCAAGCTGGTATTTGTTAGTGTGGACTGCCGCCACTGTCTGCTGAATGCAGATCAACACGCTGCAGCGTCAGATCATTCAGACTTCACAGAACATACTCAGTGTGTTGCTGTGTCACTCGCAAGTCTTCACTGCCACTTAGCACAATGCTAAGGGTCACCCTGCTCCACCAGCACCATTTACACTGTCAAAGCAGGCTGGCGGCAATGTCTGAAAACCACCAAGTGGGCTTAGTCATAATAGAGCTTCATCTGGCCATCAATCTTTATGCTCTCCCCCTGTGAGCAGCAAGGACCATCTCTTATGTTGCATCTAAGAGCTTTGGCACTACTCTACCAGGCCTGTGATACACTGATTGCAATACTGTATGAAGCCTGTGGAGTATGTCTGGAGATCTCCAACCATCCTCCCTTTTTGTCACTGTACATTAAAGCTGAATGGGGGGATTCCTGAACCCTGACTCATACGCTAGTCAGGTAGGTACCTCCGAAATACAATCCAGAAGGAACATTGGACTGGCAATGTATATTGTGCACCCATTCAGACCCTTGGATATTTCTTCTTGTAAAAAAACAAAAGCCAGATGCATTTTGGACAAACAATGTGTTTTAGGAGTTCAAAAAAAGACTGTGAAAGACCAATACAATTATAGATTTTGGGCAATTTGTCAAATGCGTGCACTCCCTGCTTTTCATCACCAAGAGGAGAAAAGGAGAATGCTTCCCCAAGTCGGCTCATTTCCCTAGTTTCTGAAATCACTCTTCTTCCAACTATTGTTCCCCAGTGAAATAATTTCCTTATTTGGCAGAAATACTTCCAAGTCAACACAAAAATATTGCGGCAACGTTATAGCTGCCTCAGTGCTTCACATGTGCAGGGTTTTCCACAGTGTTACTGTCTTATTTTTAGTGTTATTCACAAGCGTATAAAGTCTTTGTTTTGGTTTGTGTGAAGTTTTGTTGTTTGCTTAAACATATGACTTAATATCGACATGACCTCAGTGACTCGTGTGATTCGGAGTTCCGTGCATGCCTTCAAATCTAACTCCAATATCTCACCTGTCCTTATGAATCCATCAGCATTCCTGATCCTGCTGACAGATCTATTGAACATTAAAGAGAAATAGCAGAACGTGAGAGTGCCTTTTTTTCCCCCTGCCATGAGAAAGTACACTCACAATGTGGGCAGGACAGAGTTGACACTCAGCTAAATCCATTCAGTGCTTCTATTTTTGTGTGATGTCTAGACATAAAAACATTTTACTAGAGACCAAAAGCCACAGATGGGTTCTACAAATCTGGGCTGGACTTGGCCAGAAAAACATTGTACTACATATTGGGATAAAGCAAGTGTATCCCACTGGTTTTCTGCCAAGCACCTTGCAGTCTGCATATTGTAATTCCAGAGATAAAATATAAATGATGAAGTCATGTGCTTGCGTCCCATTATGTCTTTGTGCTGGGGAAAAGATTGTCTGCAGTCGTAAAATGTTTATATTAGTGTCTTTTATGGGATGTTCCTTGTAAACATAACTGTTTGCAGCGTCATAAAAAATAAGGCCGACAAAGTGCAAATTAAGGGGTTTGTGGGGGTAGTGACCACCTATTTTCCACACACCAAGTGGCAACATTTGTAAACAAAGTAAATGTGTTCAACCGTCAGCATCCACCCAAAAGTGTGACCACAAATGATGTCATTTCAGGATAATGGATATTTAGAGACGAGTAAGACAGTCTGTGCATCCAATTAAAGACACGTAATTCCCATGAAAAATCTCTGCCTCCTTTGAATACATTATTGGCACAAACAAAATGCTAATCTCGGAAACTACAGTTACTAGACTAATAATTGTGGAGCATATGCCATTTTTGGAGATGCATGCAGTGTTTCATAATTATACAAACAAACTCCAATGATTTTTTTTTTTCAGTTAAACCCATTGCACATGTGCTGAGCAGAATCACATGGATCAGCAAGAACTATTTATGAAAACCCCTGTTTACAAAACTAAAAGCTAATCCCCTGGTAGTTATGAAACTGTTTGAGTGCTTTTTAACAAAAAAAAAAAAAACATCCCTTGTGAAACGTCAGATTATACTGATTGCATCACTTCCCTTTTAGGGCTTCCTCTGCTTCCTGCTGCTGCCAAAAGAATTTCAAATGTCAGCATCTTCTGATCCTTGACTATGCACTTCATCTTGTAGGCACCATTCATGCACGATATGGGCAACGATAGAAAGAGGAGCTTGCGACACATCAGAGCCATAATTTGCTTCAAATTACATATGTATGCACCCGCATACACACAGACACACACCACTGTAATTTTGGACTGAACTTCCTCTCTGTGGTTTCTTTTTCCCTTTTCAAACAACTACATGTTTTGTATATACATTCGGCAGATATCATCAGAAGGGAACGACCATATTCCCACAACCCCACAATGGTTCAGCAAGGAAGAAAGTGAATCAAGAAAGGGAGTGGAGTTAACTGTAACAGGATCTGATTGTTTAATCGAGGTGGCATTGTAGAGCACAAATAAACATGGCCACACCTCCGTACAGCCCTGCAGAAAGAAGCTGCGCTGCCAGATTTTGTGTGTCAGGTTTGTAAGGTGTATCGGTTCCTTCTTTCCACAGTGACCTCTGTGTATATGCTCTTACACCCGCGACACAAGGAGGGAGAGATAGTGATGGACACAGTAATATAGCCTGTTGGAAATATGTTCCTTAACATACACATGCACAACCTGCGCACTGTTATTGGCTGGATGCTACACACCCACAACGTAAAGGCTGCGGCTCAGACAACATCCAAAACAAAGACTGAGAAAAAAATAAATAAATACATTCAGCTGTTACATACACTGCCACACATAAATGTCAATTGTTATACATTATTTATAGGAAAAACTCATATTAAAACTCTTAATACATGTGCCAAATTTTATGGCTATCCATCCAAAAAAGTAATTTCTCTCAAATGGTTGGACAAGTGGAAAAGATTCAGGGTAATCCATTCCACAGATATTTTAGTCTGGGCTGATTGGCAGATGTGCATACCTTGCAGCTGTTTTTTAAACGGCTGTTTTAGCGGCCGGCAAACAATTTCTATGTGCATTGCTGCCATGCACACTGCACATCACATTCTGCCTCACTTGTGGCCTCTTACAATCAGCAGCACAGTGCGAGGGACATCTCATTGAAAATGTCATTGTTTTAAAAGTATTTCCCATGTGCTGTTAAACGGACCCAAAAAAATTAACTCAGCCTTTTCAAACACCCCACTTTTATTTTGAATGCTTACATTATTGTACTTTGCATACAAAAATGAAAAATGAAACCAAACACTACCAGATGCTAATAGTCAATTGTGTATCTTTTTGCTGGATAACTGCCTGCAGTCGTTTGCTGCAGTGTTCAACAAATCTTTGCCACGTCTCCTGAGGAATCCCAGGCCATTCCTCTTTACACTGGGTGTAACTATCATGAAATTATCATCAGACTCCTACATTTTCCTTACATTAGGCCATTGTTAATGTCCAAACTCAGGACCTAAATTTAAACAAATCTTTAGGGTTAGGGTATTATTTACCTTTGCATTGTATAATGTGCATAATATGCACTTTGACTGGTTACCTTCCTCCGGGAGAACAAATTGCATTTTTTTTTCTAATCTTGAAGAAACATTGTTGTGGGCAACCAGGCTCAGAGAGACAATAATGAGTGCGAGGCCTGTCCTGATTAAAAAAAGGCTAAATGAAGGCAAACTCTGACTCTGAGTAAGTGGGAACAAAAAACACAAAGAGTCAGCAGGAAGAAAGGACCTCCATTAGCCCTCACCATAGCTGCTGATGACTGATATGATAGCAAGCCCATTCAAACTGCAAATTTTACACATGATTGAGGCTCTATTGGATGTAATGAAATGGCCTTCCTGAATATTGCACTTGACTGACTGTGTGACCACCGGCACAATAGCTACCATTATAGTTTTGGGCCCTCGACCCGTTTTTTATTGTACCGCGTCCACCGTGTTATTATTGTAGAACTCAGAGTGAACCCGTGGCTTTGGTTTCTTGCTGTTACGGATGTGACCGTTCTCTCCACCAGGAGCAATTCACAGAGTGTTAATTGACCACTGCAATCACTCAGCAGATTTATGGAAAGTCTGAAGGGCACCAGAGAGACTTCCAAAGGAGGCCGTCCA
The DNA here is from genome assembly GCA_016785345.1 of Trinectes maculatus. Taxonomy (NCBI): domain Eukaryota; kingdom Metazoa; phylum Chordata; class Actinopteri; order Pleuronectiformes; family Achiridae; genus Trinectes; species Trinectes maculatus. The sequence continues at coordinate 687,707 of JAFBJQ010001037.1, forward strand.
GGGAGTTCAGCCGGCCCAGAGCTGTGGCTGGAGAATTTCTGGCGTTTGTAACAACACAACAGGTTCATACACTCCCTGCCTTCCTTTAATGACATCAGAGCAAGTGGATGCTATGTAGAAATTGAAATGAGAAAACAAAAAACAACCTACATGCACAAAGTCATATCTATTATCTTCCAATATGGACATGACCCAGTTTGTGTCTCTCTGTTAGTCACTCATACAGATGTGTCACAAACACTGGGGGAGGAGTTGCAGAACAGACAAACTAGGCACTCGGCTCCATCTGGTCAACTCTAAGCAGCTTTAAACAACAGAGCTACAGACAAGAAAATAATACAGCAACACAGATTTGACTGGAGGTAGCTTCTAGCTATTTGTTCAAATGTGCTTGTGTGTGACGACACAAGATGCAAATATCTACATGCTACAGTATAAGAAAGGCGACTGTGTTGTTGCTGATGAGGTCATGATTCTAACGGTTCTGATGGGTGTTTATCCTCCAGTGCAGTGTGTCAGTATGTCATCATATTAGTCTGAGCGACTGCGCATGTGGCCTCGCATCTGGACACTCTTAATACTGTTTAATCCCCCTTTGTCAGCCAGCCAGGCCTGTACTCATGCCAACACACTATCAACCACAATGCGCCACTTATCTTCAAACAGAGAAAGTGAGCATCAAACAGTATCTGCGGTTTAACGGAACACTTCTGGAATTATGACGCTCCGGGACATGAAGGCAAGTATGAACCTTCTTTTTCTCATTAATAATGCATTCAACCTTTACCCCAGCTTCAACATGCACTGTTGTTAACTGCTGTTGAATGCTATGAAAATAGGAGGCAAAACAGTGCAGCGATGTTCATGAAGAGGATATGAAGGTATATTGCACTTATTCTCATCATATTTAATTAATACTTACATAACCTTGAATTTATTGGAGCTTTCTTTTTATGACAGAAAAAGTTAGGAAACTGCTGACACTGTTTATAACATGAAGCAGTTAAGAATAATTGCCTTAGGCATGCCAATCATTTTACTGTGATTATGTGATAAGCGGTTTCATTATTCTTTTTCTGATGAAATGAGAAACAGCCTTTTTGTAGTGATTTACAAAGATTTGAAGACTTTAAGTTTTTGGCTGTGTGGAGTCTGCATGGTGCATGTAGTTTGAATGCCATGCTCACTCACACAGAAACGCAGCACTAATGGGGTCGTGTTACATTGCTAAATCAACCCGAGCTGTGAAGCGGCCCCCAGGAAACCTTTATGATCCATTGACCACCAGGCACAGTTTTGCCAATGTGTCTGTGCCAGCTGGCAGAAACAAGCCTGTATCATGAGCAGCCACTGCCAGTGATAGCCTGAGTGAGGTTTGCAGACCCCCCTCCCCCCACCCTGTTCTCTTGAGCTGATTACATACACGTTGTTTTCTCATTAGTCGACGCTCCTCGTGGTCCTGTCTTGTGGAAACGGTTGATGGAACGAAGGTGAACACAGTGCGTACAGCATGCTAGACTTGATGTCTGCAGACAGCTCGGGAAGAGAGACAAGTCTGTGGAGTGGTTTGAGTTTGGGTGGAGACAGCAGCATTTACTGTAGAACTGCAGACAAATATGCACGGACCCCACCCTCGGCTAGTGATCAACTCCTCTGTCATCAGTGTCTGTATCGCGCAGACAGAGATTGATATCCAAGGATCAGATTCCTCGGGATTCTTCTTGCAGAAGAAAGTCTCATTTTTTTAAACGTTTGGGAACTTGAAAGCTTTTTGTAGCTCTGTTTGACTGTTTCATTGTGTTATTCATGAAGCCTGGCAGTGCTCTGCATTATCTCCACGCAAACAACCTCCCAATTTTCCATGTTGCCTTTCAGCAGTTGTCAGTTGAGGCTTATTTCTGAAAATGCATCATGAAATTTTTATGGCGTTTCTTGCAACGGTGTAGTTAAGAGTCCGTTACTGTTAAATATTACAATTATAATTTGCCAAGCGTTTCTCTTAACTGGTGTCCAAAATCCGTTCTGGATGACTCATGTTTCACTGCTCATGGACAAGGGGGCGCGCAGAGGTGAGGAGAAAGACAACTTAACAAAAAAGTCGAGTATGCAAAGAATGACTTTTTTTTTTTAACCTTTTTTCACGTACCCACACACCTTTTATTATTATTTCGAAACCGTATTTGTTTTATGACTCTGCAGTAAGATGGATGACGGGGAATTCTGAGCAGAGTTTTATCAGATTAAAAACAACAGCGTGCCACTATAAACGTTGATAAAGCCCAACCTGTATTCGGGAAGGGTAATGGCGTTCTTGAGGTCACAGATAATGAAATAGGGAAATGTGAATGTCCCTCCACCTCTAGAAGGGGGCACTTTCACTGGGTCACATAACAAAGTGAGATATCGGGAGCAGAGGAGGAGCAGAGGGTCATGAGCAATAGAGGGAGAGAGACTAAAAACAATAGTTCAAAGCCTCTTGGTTTGTATTTGATCCATTGTCCCTGCCGGTCTTTGGAGACCACCACCAACAAGGCATCGTCTTACTCAGGCTGACAGGGTTTTGTATAGCTAAGATGCCCTGGGAGATTAGGTTCAGGTGAAGCCCAGGTTTAGAGAAGAGTGGGAGGAAAAGTATTTCAGCATTGTTTCAGGCTGTTTCGGGGAGAAGAGAGGACAGTTTGCTGAAACTGCCCTTCTTAAAATGACAGAGTCGGAGTTTTATCTGCAACAGAAACTTTAATTACATACATTCTTTTGATAGATGGTTAAAAAAAGGCAAAATAAGCAAATAGCTGTCTCTTTATCTGATAGGGAGTGTAAATCCCTCCGAGAGCACTATTACAATGGTCCATTTTATTCCTCACCAGATTCCCTCCTGTGTAATTACCATTTCCCTCTATCGCTTTCTCAGTGGCAAAATTGATGGGTGGAATATCTTGAGAAATATGCAAGTAAAAGCCAAAGAGGGAAACATCTCAGAGGCACACCACAATGAATGAGAATTTGGAGGATGCTAATTAAACAATGTCATGATTTATTGTCTGTAACAAAACATTTACTGTTTCAGTCCCAAAGGCTTGGCTTCCTGGAAAATGTATCATTTGGTCACAGCACTGTTACTTCGACTTCTGCTAAGAGTTTAAAAAGTCAAGACCAGTTCTATATGACTTGTGTCAAGCAACATGTGTATATTTATTTAAACAAACACTGTGGCTCAAGATAGATTTGATTTTCTAGGTGCACTTTTGCCCTTTTCTCTATTAATAACGTTTATCCTTCGGCTGTGTTTGGATGTCAAAAACTATTCAAGGTAGGCCTGACCATGGGCCACAAAAGCATCCAGTGAGTTTATAGCAACAAAGTATAAACTTTAATAATTATATATAATTGTTTAAAAAAAACAACTTTGTCTACTGTCATATATTTCAATCAAAAAGACTTCTTAGAAAGCTTCTCTACGTCAACACGCGCTGCACCCTGACTGCAGGACACAGGCTTTTGGCCGGCTCATGAATGGACGGGACAGAGATGTTATCTGGCCATAGGGAGGATGTTTGGAGAGTGGGAGTGGAAGGCAGTGGGGCTTGTGTGCTAATGCAGCTAACAGCCAGGAAGGCAGAGTGTTGACTCTGCAGATTTCAGTCAGCTACTGATCACTATAGGGCTCAATACTGACCCCACGGACTAATAAAGAAAATCACCTCAGGCACGAGCCACAGGGGTCAGAGGTAACGGCATGGCTGGGAAAAACACAGGCTGTGGCTTTCGATCACTCGTCTGCCTAATTGAAATGACAGTTGAAGACCAGTGGGGGTAACAGTGTTTATTTACGTCTTTGTTACATGGTGGGCAAGCACAAAGATATTCCTGGCTCCACCAGGGATGACATCGCTCCCATATGCTGTCTGGCTCCGGGATCTCTGCACTAGTACAATAAGGACTTCCTGTCTGCCATCATGTTCCCCTGCATTCCACCTAGGCCCGGGATGAGGCGAGGGGGCAGCTGGCTGGGGATGTGGTTTGTTTTTGAAAGAGTGCTAATCAAACAGACAATATGGACCCTTCTTTTCACCATCACGCTCCTCTTCAGTCTGAGCTGCTCAGAGGGCTGTGGCAGGCTGTAATTTGCTTAAGCTGAAAGGAAGTTGATTTGCTGTGCTTAAACAGTAATGGCCTTAGGGGGGGATGCTGGTCTGACTGTCAGCATTCTGTGCTGACATCAACTATTTCTGCAGCCAGTTTGTTACAGGTTTCTAGACTTAACACAAGCAATATGTGCGGCAAGATTGTTTTTTCCCATGTTCATTTTCAATTTGGGCCAAAAAACAAAAACAGCAATGTGCTGTGGCCTTGAGTACAAGCTCCCTGTTGCTCTTTGTGACCTAATACAACAAACAATGGAATATAAGAAGACAGCACCAAGCCAGAGGCTTAACCCTGAATTGCTCTCTATTACAAACCAGGGAAACCAGTTAGTTACAGAGTATAAAATCGGAGAGACTACAAATCACAGAAAATGACACATATGTAAATATGATGTTTCTCATAAGTTGGAATGAATACTCAGGAAGAGCAGCTTCCTTTTTGACTATGGTTAAAAAAACTGATGTTGCTATTTGAGGAAATGGGGGAAGACGGTATTCAAGCTCTCCTGTTTCAGTGGGGTCAAGGTGAGAGAGCAACCTTCAGCAACCTGAGTAACAAAACAGCCTGCTGCTGTCTAGCGTGACTAGACATTTGGCATTAATGGCCTCCGGAGAGGACCATCAGCACAGGAGGAAAAGAAGACAGATACTCCCCTCTTACACCCCAGCAGCACACAGGACAGAGGAGAACAGCACACTACAACAACGCTGTCTAAATGGATACAACCATTTTAGATCCAGTGTCAATTTATTCTTAAATCAGAGCGCGGACACATAAGAGATCCGTGTCTTCAACGGCGATCACTGACCTGAATGCTCCACACTCATCTGCACCATGTATCCACATTGTCTGATGCAAACAAAACCACTTAATGATACTGGATTAATAAACCATCAGACAATCTATTTACAGGAATTGTAATTTCCTGTGTAAAATGACCAAAAAGTCATTTTTTTACAAATGGGACAGGTTCCTTACAGGAACAGCCCTTTGTGTCAGGCAAAGTCAAATACTGGTGAGAAGATGAATAAGCCTGTGGTCATTTCAGAAGTCTATTCAGAGCAGGAAATGAGCAACTATTGTGCTGCCTTTTTCTAATTTCGCTGCTGAGAAAATTCAGGTTTCTATCGACACCTCATTCTGTCGAATTACAGGATCACTGCCCTGGTTTGTTTAACACTGACAGTCGTCACAGGCGTATAGTATACCACACGTTTGATCCCACTCCTTTTTCCTGTTTTTTCTTCAATCTATTCTAAATGCTAATTACTTGTGATATTTTACTATCAGAGGTGGCGTTTCTGCCACCCTGCGGCCAACTGCCAGACCTTTTTCAATTAAGAGATGGATGGAAGAGAGCAAGGACATGTTTAAATTTAACTGTCCAGGCTCGAATGCGTCACAACAATGCATATACGTGTGTGTGTGTGTGTGTGTGCGTGTGTGCGTGTATTTCAGGCGTTCTTTGGGTCACAGCGCAAGAGAGTGGAAAAGCACAATTACACATCAGACGTCAGAGCCAATGCTGTATTTATGTTTATAGGACATATAACGTTGCACCCATCAGACAGGTTGGTACAGTGACGTGGATAATCAGGGTAAAGCGCCCTCTTTGACGCGATGCCTGTATTTTTAGATGTGGTCCGCTTTCTCATGAGAAATCATGTGAACAAAACAGGGGTAGAGAAAAGTGAGCGTACGCTTTGTTCATCATCTCAACTGTAGCTACTCTTCACTCACATCGCTGCATGCCCCCCCCCCAAAAAAAACACACACACAGTATAATTTATGTTAAAAAGTTATATAACTGCTGCAAAATACCTGGATACAAAGGTACCCTTCATAAAGGTCTATTTTAAACGTTTTTCTCTCCCCTACAAATAATCTGACACTAATCTATATACTGTACATATGGCTGTACAGATTCCATGATGATGACCAGATGACCAAATGCAAAATAATGAGCGATTAGCCACAACAGGCATTAGACTGAAAACTGCTGCACAGGCAGCCGTTTATATTTTAGCCACCGTTTGTTACTCAAGGTGTTGACCTCATGTTCAGGACACGCCAAAGACAAAGGGAGCAACGTTTACTGTTACAGCGGAGCTCAACACAATATAACAGCTGATTCATTAATGACTCTTTATTTCTTTACTCCTTTTTTCACACATCACAGCCGTTTCCATAAAGTAAACACATTCCCTTGTAATTCAGCCATGGCATGAATCTAATTAGATGTTTAGCCTGTGCTCCCAAAAACAGTCACCAACCTTAAAGATCAGATTTATGTTCCCTTAAATGGAGGTGATTTGTTTGTGAAAAGAAAAGAAAAAACTTGGCTGTCATTACAGTTCAAATACAGTTCTCACATTGCTCCCATAGAGGTAGCCAGCAGACAAACTCAGACTTGCCTCCAAGTCTTTGTCTTCATAAATTTCTCCCATGAACTGTAAAAACTACAAATTAGTCATCTCACGACCTGATCAAAAACAACCACCAACCCGTGAAACTGCTAAGTTGTTTGCCAGTATTTACTTTCCTCAAGATAAAGGGCATGACTGAGGATAATTTTTCCTGATTGACCTACAAAGTGGCATGTATAAATGTTGGTCAACCGTGTCAATACTTGTTTAACATGAAATCATACATTAAAAAGATTACATTTCCTGTATGGAGAAAAACACCTTTCACTCGAGAACCAACTGACAAAATGAAGGGAGACAAAGCAAATCTTTGATGAAGTTGACGTAAAATATTCTGCTGCTTTAGACCTCCGTCTTGTCTCCTATGCCACTGACCTGTTGGCAAGCGTCACCTCCTAGTGCTAACACTTCAATGAAAACCTTATGAGGCCACGGTAAATTTATCCCAAAGAAAAGATGTCAGCACACAGCGCTGATCGTGGTGAGGCCCGTGACTATTGTTGCCATCTGCTCACTATTTCCTCCTGCAAGGAAGATAATTGAATCTGAAATCACTTTACTCTCGTGGTTTAAGAGTGAGGGTCATGTTTGTTACTGGAGTCTCCACCACAATGGTTTGGGCCCTTGTTTGTATCCTTTATAGAGCTGTTTCCCCGCGGCTGTCTCTTGCAACATCTGCCCATAACCTTCCAGATCAATATGGACCATCTAATAACCTGCCACACTTAATTAAAACCCCATCGCTGCCTTTATGAGAGGCATCAAAGGGCACCGTGCCCAAAGGGGGTCGCGCAAATCTTCAGTGGTGTGCTTTGCAGGGCCTCTGCACAATAGAGGATGCTAAAAACCTTTAAGCTGGTGTGGTGGAAATAGGTCAGTGTGGGCAGCTGTGGGTAATGTGTCCCAGGCCTGCCCTGTGGTCCAGCATGATGCTCGCCATATTTAACACCCTTTGTGCCATCCTTTCGTCACTAATCTGTCTTTTCACTGAGTGTTAAATTGAATTTGCAGTGATTTCTATGAGGGCACAGGCATCGTTAGGAAACCTCAAAGGGGCTACCAAGTGGACAAGTGGCCAAGAGTGGGCCTTTGTCTTTCGTCTGCCCCTTTCTAAATGCCCATGACAGCAGCTTTGAAATGCCTTAAGAAGCTCAGATACTGTCGACATCGCAGTGACCATATATGACTGGCTCAGAAAAGAAAAAAAAAAACATCTGACAACTAAGACCCAGCACAGAAAACAATACCATGGACAGGATTCCAGATCCACAAGAATCAGATCGCAGCCCGCATTGCTGAGTGATGCATCATGATAATCCCTGTTGGCTCGGAAATTAAAGATAAACTTAATTTGATCTGACTTTATTTCCTCACAGCGATCTCAACACAGCAAGTCCCACAGGAGGACATCAGTGAAAAAGAGATAACCGTATCACTTCGGAGTACTTGGCATCGACACAAAACGGCGTTCCCATGGGAAAATTGTAGACAAAACTGTTTAGCCGAAGCGTTCCAGTGGCGCTCACAACACCATTAATAGTGTGCTGGGACAGTGAGAGAAAGGCCCAACCATGGAGAGCCCCGGAGGAAGTTGTATAGAGTCAGTGCTATTGTGTCAGTGCTTCTCTGACTCATATCGTCAGTGCTTTAATCGTTCTTCCTCTTTTCTTTAATCATTCTCTCCGTGTATATCTCTCACCCCCCCCCCCCCCCCCCCCCCCCACACATACACACACACACACACACATCGCCTCGCTGTCTCGCCCCTGACCATTAAACAAGAGTGGGGAGAATTAATGGCATAAACATTTCTGACATCTGCTGGAGTGTGCACACACACACACACACACACATACACACTTCTGTCAGCCTTGCTCTCACTCTATAAAAAAGATAAACTTATAAACTTGAGATAGAGAGAAAGAGAGAGAGAGTGAGAGAGACTGAAGATGGAGCGCAAACAAGCACATGAACAAAAGTGAAAGGAGGGTAGTTGTGTGTGTGAGCATCTCATCAAATTAAACTTCCATCACCGTCAGAGACAAAGTCAGATTCCAGCAAGTCAATCAGCCAATCGAAGACAAATGATGTTGTAGAGCTTTCCTGCCACACTGGGCGTGGGAACAGAGCAGATTCTCATAAAAAGAAAAAGAGCCAGTAAATTATTTCCCTCCTACTTCAAAGATCTGAACAACAAGGCGAAAAAAAGTTTGTGTTTATGTGTTGTGTTTATACGTTGTTGTCTTAGATTGTTGGTGTCGGTCTTGGCTGGGCTCTGCTGTGTGTGTGTGTGTGTGTGTGTGTCTGCAAACAACATTTGGGATCAACAGCACAGCTGTCTGCTCACGTGTGACAGTCGGAGAGATCTTTCATCCTCACAGATAAATAAAACTGTTCAGGGGTCATTTAAACTGGGGGTGGGGGGTGGGGGGGGGGTCTCCTGTTGCATTTTGCTTTTCTTGATCAAAGGTCTCTGTAGGGCCCGTTTTCCTCTCCCTTCCTCCACGCGCCACCCTTTCAGCCTCCCATAACCCACACTCCAACCCCCAGACCACGTCTGTCTTGCTGCTGCTAATCATTGGTGGTCTCCTGACTGCCAACAGTAATTGATTAGGGAGCGGAGGGCTGGCGGTGGAGGGAGTGCTGGAGGGGAAAGTTCAGCGCATAAGCTCTCAAGGTCACTGCCCTCTCCCCCCCCCCCCGCCACCAAACTCTTTTTCACATGCTATTAGGTATCAGCCACAGGGAAACTGCAAATATTTGGCACACTTGGACTTCCAAGAGGTTTGGTGGTGGGGAGCACAAACAGGAAGATCTGTGTAAGCAAAACGGACGGATCTGTGGTGAAAAAGAATCTGAATCCTCATGTGTTGATTTATTGGACAAATCAGAAACTCAGCATCCTCGGTTGAATATGCCTATTTTCACGGACCCCCCTTGCTGCTCTGAGAACGCCGTCGTGTTGTTTAGCCTGCTGCGGTCGCTCGACATCCTGACTCTATAACGCGGGTTGTGGATGTTATTCCGAAGTGTAACTCTCTATTCCTCCTCGTCTTACAGGAAGAGGTAACATTCCCTGTCTCTGGAAAGTGACTCATGCTGCTGTCTTGTTTAGCATTATCCTCCTCTTTGAATTATAGCCGAGGGAAAAAAAAAGCCCCAATGTCAGTTTTTTGGTGTGCGACTTCTCAGTATGGCCAAACAGGGTCATGTTCACCACAGGACTACTGACTGATTATGGGCCTAGATTCTAGATGCCTATGGAAACATGAGTGTCACAGGAAATGTTCAACATGTTTTACAGCGCTGCAACTGAGCGAGAGGTGATGGTGTTTTAGAGAGGAGCTCTCCCAGAGCTGAGGGCTGGTGTTGATGTTGGCTGCACAGGCGTCTGGGGGCTGTCCAGGATCGACCACTCTTTGGGTGTGAGACCAGTGAAAACACACTCAGAGCATCCACACACACACTCACGGACCTATGCCTGGACATGCAGACCAGCTCATTAAGTGCAATGAAGCCCACTGATGCAACGTCATGCTCGCAGAAAGTCACAAAACCCCAAAAAGCTAGAGTTATAATGTTGGACTAGAGTTTAAATTTACATCGTCACTCAGAGAGTGGAGACTAGTGGCTTTCCATGTCTGTCTCAGTCAGTTCTCCCGCAAATGGCCCCCGGCTATGGCAGCTGCGAAGCATTCGTCTTTGTCTGCTCTGTCACTTACACTGTCTCCTGACATTTATCATCCGGAACTCGTTTTTTCATAAATCTGCCAGTCAGGTCACAGATTTTCAGCAAATTTCTAACATCAACTGTCTGAGGAAATGGAACATAAATCTTTCATATGTCCTTTTGTCCCCCTACTGCTTATGTACATTCAAACAACATGTACAAAAGATTATGGCAAAATTTGATATTCTTGCAAATACCAGATCAAGGTAACTTGAAAGCCAGCCTCACCAGGCGACGAATGAAAAGCACTTGTATGGTTTAACTCTATCCAGACTTATAAATACCAGAGGAGGTTGTACTGAGTAGTGGTGGTTTCTTTTCAATGTCCTGATGGTGTTGTGCATCTACTCTCTGCTGCCCCCCAATGTTGGGCATGCAGTACTGACAAGATTATGTCAGAGACCCCTACTTTAGAACACCCCTTTGCAAATAAAGAATTATCATTCAATTTTTATTTAAAAATGTATTGTTGCTGTATTTTAGAAAATGGCTTGCAGTTGTTTTTCCTGGTGAAGGACTGTTTTTCTCTTTTGTGATGGATGTCCTGCTCAACACTCTTGCACACATGGCCTTACACCTTTGTGTCATGTTCAAATATGAGGGAAACTGAACTCAAGTAGATTCTCATCTGCAACTCATTTCGAGGCCATTTTGTTCAACACATATCACCTTTTCTCCCAGTGGAAGCATCATGTGTGCCTCTGAATGACATGGGTATAGCAGCACTTTTCACTCTACAACAAAGAGTCTTCAGCCGCCCGCTAAGACTTTCCATAGTCAGCTGGCCTCCCACTGAAATCACCTCAAGGTGCTGTAATTTGGACCTAGCAACAAAGTCTCTCTGGAGCATCAGTACCTGAAAAGCTCGAGCCAGCTGAAAAAACAGAACAATCGACTTCTTCTTGTATCCGCTGCCAGGGCGCAGAGATTATGCTCCGGCACGCCAACCGATTGTTTAGCCTAATTTAAGATAGTTATTTTGTGTCTGAGGTCAGCTTTTATTTGGGGGGAAAAAAATGTCAGCGTTGTTCTAACCCCAATTAAAACAATCGTTGTGGTGGATTTTAATTTAAGCAATGAGCTGAGTTTTCCATATGAATGTGGCACTTCATTTCATGACAGAGGAAAGATTTGTAAAATGACTCTAAAAACCCAGGTAAAGTTCATCTGGCAGGTAAACACTTTTGAAAAGTTGATTATAAAAACAGAAGCTACAGGGGCAGAAATGGGAGAAATGAAGGGAAGTAATAAAGAGTTGAAGAAACAAACAGTAGCAGCGTCCTTTTCATTCCAAAGAGAGAAGGAAAGGTGAGAGGTGAAGACTGCTGGAGGAGTAATTCCTCCCATCGTTCTACTGTCACTTTTGGGTGTGAGAAAAAAACATGGATATCATATTTTCATGCGAGCCCTCAATGTGGGTGGTGTGGCTAAATGGTTTTAAGCTTATGCTGGGTGACTTATCCTATAGCAGGGAACAGGACTGGGCCTGCGGAATGAAGGAAGTGTCATCTGATGACATAGGGGCTGTATGAGCCAAGTTTCCGCCAGCCCATATTCTCACCTGTCTCCAAACGTGCTGTAAGTCCCTAACAGATGACCCCGAAAGGAACTGAATGCTGACTTGTAATAATATTATCACACACCCTGACACAGGCACACACACACACTCACGCATGCACACAAATATGTAATTTACCCTTTTTTAATATCTACCTTTTGAGATTGTTTATGCCATGATTTTACTTTGGCTGTCTTATTACATCCCTTTGAAACCAGAGCTGTGATGGTAATGATGCTGCTTAACATATCAAAGCATGCTGATTAAGCCCAGCATTAATTTCAAGTGTTCATCTGACCCTGCGAGCATGAATTGGTTCTTTTTTTTTCACCCTCTCCTATGCAACACATGTTGCAGATGAGTGTGTTGTGTGCAGATGCTGTAGACTCGAGGGCTGTTTTTTTTTTTATCCCAGCAAAGTGGATGGTTTTCTGCAGAGGTTTATCTGATCAAACTGAAGCCTGGTGTCTTTTGCAGAATAGCCACTTTATGGTTAGACAGCTATGGCAAGTGTGCGTACGGTGACACAGCGGCGTCATGAACGGTCGTTGTGGAGAGAGGGCACTCGCCGTCTTTCATGCAGGCTGTTCTGCTGCTCGTGTTTACCATGTGAAGAGGATTCTCTGCAGGAGCAGGAAATGAAGATTAATGGGAGCCCACACTTGGATCAATGGAGATCAGGTGAGATGGAGGCTATACAGATTACAGTGGAGGATCTGGGGATAGTTAACGCCAGCTTCAGCCTCCTGGACGAGGCCCCCCGGACCCTGCAAAACAGCATTGCCCGCTCAGTGAGCTCTGTGTCTGTCTGCCCCAGGGCTCTGAAAAAGAAAGGACTGAAGCGTCTGTCTTCGCTCCCTATACAGCATCCGACTGAACCTGGCATCGGGTCTACAAGTGGAGAAGATGATGCAGAGGAGGAGGAAGACCCGCTGCTGTACGAGAGCGGCACTGACAGCACACCAGCCTCTGGAAGTCTCCTGATGCCACCTGCCATTAATCTGATCCCACCTACTCCCTCTGACGTGGCTGATGATGATCAGTTCTTTGACGTGATTTCAGAAGAAAGTGGGGCACAAACATCTGGCGGTGAAGGCTGCGTTGGTGCTGGTGACCAGGAGGCGTACAAGTTGAAGCTGGAAAGTGTTGAGGCGGAAGAGTCGAACGAGGGGCTCACAGTGGCTGAGAACGAGCCCTGGGCTGATAACACAGCCGAACTGGACGAGGGCCCGAGCGATCGGTTTCAAGAGGAAAGAGAGGTTGCGCCAAACAAAGATAAAACAAAGCCACGGTTCTTACGTAGTGCCTATCAGGTGCCTCCCCTCCCTGAATGCCCTCAGAGAAGTGAGTGTAACTGTGATAACATCTCATTGCCTTCACTGGAATTCATAGTCTTCTAGTGGGTGCAGTTTAGCCTCCGTGTTCAGAGGAGGTAGCATGTGAAGTGGAGTCAGGTTTGTGAAACACACTGAAAGAAGCTAGATCAGCGTTATCACATGCAACATCTAATACTCCAGTGTTTGCTGGTTGTGTGAAACTGGGTTGTGTACAAAATAGCTAATTAGACTTTGTGGCATTGCAAAAAAATCAACAGCAGCCTGATAACTGCAAACAGCACCTTATACGCACTTAACAACTCCCATGTTCACATGTATTTTAAAAACATATCAAGAAAATACATTTGGAAGAATCACAGAAAGTGTTTAGCATCTTGGTAAGAGTGAGGACACTGACTCCCTTTTACAAGGTATTAGGACACTTAAGAAAAGAAACGATTAAAAGACAAGACCCATATTGACGAGTAACCGCCGGAAGTTTGGTCTCAGTAGTTTTCTTGGTTTCTTCTTCTGTCGCAGGAAGCTTCAACGCCGGAATAAATCTTTTGTCGTTTACTGAGCACAACTTAGGTGAGTTTTTTCTCAATTTAAAACTTTCTTCCTATTTCGACAGAATCAAAGTGATGATGATGATATTGATGATGCTGATGATGCTGATGATGCTGATGATAATGATGATGCTGATGATAATGATGATGATCGGCTTTATCCAGCTGTTGAGCTGGTGTGTTGCCTTTTCATTTTGATCTCAGTCCTCATTCAGATGTAACTGCAGGCATCATGTGACATGGCTACAGTACCTCGAACGTCTCCTTTGGGAGTAGCAGACGTTTCCTTTTGTTGAAGTCCCTTTTTAGCCATTGTGTGTATTCCCTGTGCGTGGCCGTCAGGCGGTTCCCAGGTTTTGGGTTCCTGTGACTCAGCTTGCTCTCCTCCCTCATTCGTCTGCCAAAGAGCAGACTTTCTTTTCAGACCCGAGGAGGACAATAATACTGGAAACGATAAGCATCACGTTTGCCTATCCATTACATAAATGTGCTGAAAAGTGCTGACTCTACTGCTCCCCTTTCTTATCAACCCTGTGTGTCCGCGTGTGAGTCGTTGTCAAACATCATAACGGACCAAATTAAAATGTATAATGTATAATGTCTGCATTTGTGCGTGCAGGAAAGTGCCTTGTTTATCTGTGCTACACAGTCAAATGTGATGCTTTGACAGCCACAGACAGGGAACGGCGTCCATCGCTCCATTACTGTTGATTTCACCAGTCAAGGCAACATCCCTGAGCCTGCCCTAAATCTCCTGTCTCTCTTTGTCTGGGTTCGACTTGTCCTGGAAGACTGTGGTAGAACTGAACTGTCTGGTCTGGTTTGGTGGGTGCACTGCTATATGCTCCATTACCATCCTCAGACAGCGGCCCATCTCGTGTCGCTTCTCCCATGCCTGGAGAAAACAGGTCACAGCAAATGGGAGTCGTTTACTCAGAATTTCTAATGCGCACTGTTATGTCTGAGGTCAGCTGGAGGAGGCTGCTCTTACTTGCCCTTACATTAAGCCAAGACTCAACACGTTTCTCTCTTGGCTGTTCTCGACAGTTGTATTTTATATAGAGAGTGTTTTACAATCTGTTCGCCAGGCTACATGATGCTGCACAGACTGACTCACAGGCCGGCCAGGTGATAAAGAGGGTGCCAGCTCACTGCCCCCCTCCTCCTCCTCTGTGTGCTTCACTGTCTCTCCAGGACCCAGACAAGATTCCACTGCTGACACACATAAACCAATTACACTGTCTTATCTGATTCTGACTTCATCTTAACTCCCATCCATGTCAGACCGGCCTTTCAGAAACAGGCCCCTGAAATGAAAAACATGTGTTTAAGAAATTAGGTTGAATTTTTTTGTTTGTAAGCTTTTTAAAAACACTACTGTTTTCTTGTTTCAAACAGTAACTGAGGCCCCGATGCTTCAATTAGTGAGGGTATAAGAGTTAAAGCGGTTAGAACCTAAAACTGGAAAAACATTCCGACATCTATCACGATCACATCACTGCGCTGTGCTGCCTGAGAAAGCCAGGGCCTGGTTTCGGTGCCATATTCTCGGCCTCATTTGTCTTGCTTGTTATGATAGCGGGGGGAAAAAAAAAAAGATATCTGCTCGCTGACCAAGTGACATTTCGAGTATGTAAAAATATGTGTTCTCTGTGGGAAAGAACTTAGATTGTCAGAGAAGTATGCCATCAACCAGGCAAATGTTGGTGTGTCTGACAGGTTGCCAAGCAACCACATCTAGCCATGTCCAGTATCAGCACCAGCTAATGCACTGCAAGTAGACTTGACATGAAGCCATAAGAGCAGACTGGCTTCAAACAGTCAAAACAAGGACGTATTCTTATCCATTTGTTGACTTATTGTCTGTGACTGTGCAGATGACCTGAGCAACACTGACGTGAGCTGCTCTGACATGATGAAGGCTGAGCTTTCCCTTCTACCTCATGCTGCCAACATGGATACAGCTGCAGACCAAAGGGTATGAAAACTACGCAATTACAATTTTACAACATGTTCTCTTCATACTGCAGTTCACATGCTCTATCTGTGGCCACTTTAAAGGGCATCTCCAGAGTCACTACACATTCCGGGCAGAAATGTGCGTTATCTGATTTAGACTGGGACTCATTACGTTAAAATACTGGAATTAAATCGATTAGACTTGGCTGCATTCTGGTATGTTGACGAAAATCTGTACAACATGACAGAGACGGATAACTCGCTCCTGCAGTCTTGGAGCTACGCTGACCAGGAGCACCACCTTCCATGGTTTCACAGGTTTGACCGACCAACACCAGGAAGAGGCGGAGTCACCAAATCAACGACGCATAACCATCGGTAAGTCTGGAGATTGTAATTCTGAGGATTAAGATGTTGTGTATATAGATATGTGTGTGTGTTTGTGTGTGTGGGTGGGTGTATGTGTATCACTCAAAAAGAATTCATACTTTTTTTTATTTTTCTCCTTTTCATGCAGCATCATATATGCCCCAGTCTGAGGATCAGAATGGAAACTTCCCTGAGAAGGTACAGTAAACCATCAAAGCAAAGCCTTCAGGGTGGCATCAGCACACAGCCCGGAGCTGCTGCAATTACAGAATATGCTCTGTTTATATTTCCCAGCTCCCTTGATCTGTCAAAGCAATGACTCTGCAAACGGTCCCAGGATTTGAGTCTTTTTGTCCAGGATTTGACAAGCAAGATTGCTTGAATCCGTAGCGATTCACCAAACACATACCGGAAAGAAGTTTTGGGGTTTTTTTAGAGGGCAAATTGTTCATGTCCTGCACTTATTATCTCCATGCATTATCAAGTGTCTTATTTTTCTTCTGGTACCCCATCAATTACATATGAGTCATGGTTGCAACATGTGGCTTGAAAAGCAACGCCTGACTCCACAGTCCCACACTGGGACCTCAAATTAGACAGAATAACAGAAACTATGGATTATTAATGTGGTTTTGGTGAATTATGATCAACCTTTTTTTTTTAAAAACTCTCTACGTAATAACATATAATAGTACATTAATATATAAAGTCTCCCACAAGTAAAACCTCTCACCCCAATTTATTAAGTCACTCCACAGTCACCTTGTAAAGCCTGTGTTGGCAGAAGGAATCACTACCTTTTTCCCAGGAAAACCATCAACAAAGAATCAGTGACTAAGGCAACAATTACATGGAAACCTGTGTTTAGGCTCCCTCCCAGGCTAAACATTTCTATGTCTTTGTTAAAGGTTTGTTTACGGTTACACACACGAATGTGTTTATTTGCTGTAATGTGTCGAAAAGTGGATATCCAACGTAGTCATGCTAACTTCAAATGAATCACTGACAAAATAGCTGTGGAGCTTAACCCTGCCATGCCTCAATGTCTAGCTGCCCACTGAATGGGTTTTTACATGAGTCTGAATCATCTTTCTGCATCACGCCCTGCTCTCTTTCCAATGCCTCTCTCCATGCATTATCAAGACTGTGAAGTCTCACAGTAAAACGACACAGGACATCATTTTAGTGTGCTGTGGTGCTAAGTAAAAAAAAAAAAAAAAGATTTTCCCCATGGCACTTGTTCCAAGCCCATGCTGAATGTGGTTGAAGTGGCAGGTATGTAACCGCTCCTTCTCCCCAGGATGTGGAAAGGCAAGTCGCCAAATGTCTGAAGGAGTTGAACACAGATGAAGTCTGCCAGTGGTTTACCAATATTGGACTGCAGAAATGTCTCCCTTTCATTAAAGGTAAGACATTCTTCTGCCCGCCTCTCCTAACCCCGTGGCGGCCAATTTGGTTCTGATTTATCTTGACCACAGATCAAATAAACCGTCTTTTCATGAATGTCAATACGTCAAGAGAAGGTTAGATGAATTAACATTAAAAGCTGACACTGGCACAAGCATAAATTCAATTTGACAGCGTTATAACAAAAGTTATTTGTCCCATTATCTTTACTATCTCATTAAGTCTGTGATCGGTTAAAAGATTTGTAGTTTGTGAGTCACTCTCTTATTTGCATTAAGCACTATTACATCCAGCCTTTTCTGCATAGTGCAGTTCCAATGGGACAAATCCCTGAGAGAATATGTTGTGAGAATATGATGTGATTCTGATGTGATCCAGGTTAAAAAGGACATTTACTTTCATTAAATCTTATGAAGTTTCATAAAATGTCAACAAAAACAACCTGACAATCCATCCCTGAAAAAAACAAAAAACATTTTAAGGGTTGCAAAAGCTCATGTTATGAGTTATAGTTCACTGGCCACACATAGTACTTCGTTTGATGTATGTTCTACAGACATGTGACTTAATGTTTCCTTTTCAGAAGCAAAGCTGTGTGGTGCAGACATAGCTTCAGTAGGTGTGAACACTTTGGACATCCTGCAGGTCACATCACTGGAAGACAGAGAGCACCTGCTCTCAGCTATTTATAATGAGCTGCACCCTCCCAGCACCATCACACAGAGACTGGACTCTCTCCTCAGTAGGCTACACCATTGTCTTTACAACTCTATAAATATACAGTTTGCAGGATTCGTGCAAATGAAGATTCTTTACTGTTTTTTTTTCTCTTTCGGGAACATGATCCTCAGGTCAAAACAACACTGAGACATTCGCTGCAGCATTAGTGTCAATGAGCAAATCCAAGTCTGCTCCTCATGTGAGCTGCCTGAGCATGAATCAACGTTCCCTCAAACTCAGGTGCTCCGTCCCCTTATATACATAATATCAAATAAACTATAATAATTAGGATCATTTTGAACTATATGTATATGTGTGTGTGTGTGTGTGTGTGTGTGTGTGTGTATTCTCTCTTTTGCATTGTAGAATCAACAGCCAGAACTACATGGTGCAGAGAAACTCTCAGCTAATAGAAATCACTATTAATGGTGAGTTAAGTATAAATATTTTGCAATGTATGATGAACTGCTAACACCATGACGTTATGATACGAACATTAATGGGAAAGCAATGGACTGTGTAGATGCTGACTGTGCAGAAATCTGTCTGAAAATACAGACTCCAAATGTACCAAAAATACTCCCTGTTTATACATATGGTTACACTATGCACCACAGAGCCTAACGCACATTCAAATTAGGTCTTGTAATCTGTTCTCCTGTTTTGCAGCATCGGAGCGGATCGTTCATTTAAGAACCCCAAAGGAAACGACAGTAGGAAAAATCATGGATTCGTGCATCAAAATGCTGGGAGTGACGGAAGATAAAAGTCTTTTCACGCTGAGAGAGAAGCCAGGTGCACAGCCTATGATTTACACCACATCACACAATCACAGAATTGCTACAGTATACAAACACGACACATTCCTTGATTTAAAGGTTCGCCAGAGGAACTGTCACCAGAGCAGCAGATTGGGAGTTTAATAAGTTCCACATCAGAAAACAGACAGTTGGAGCTGCACTTGTGTAAAACGGTAGGATTCTCATATACACTAAATTGGGATATACCACATGCTAGATAGCAACCCACGGAGTAAAGCTATGTTTCTGTATATCTCTTCATCAAAGGAGAACACATCCACTTCTGCATCCCAAAACAATCCAGAAGTCAGTGGCTCCAGTGAAAACGCTAACATCAACAAAAATGTCCAGAGGAACCAGCCTGGTAAAGAAGAGAGGATTAGGGAGCTGAACCAACAGGTGGACTCGCTACAAAATGTCATTTTCCAGGTAACCTTTTCTCTATAGCTACAGTACTGAATATTCAATGGGCTGACAACTGCAGTCAGAGTTAAACGTTTGACTTTGCCAACTTCCATGAACCCAAAGGTCCAGGAGCTCCACCATGGCCTAGTAGCCTTTTGTTCAGAGCTAAAGAACATGGATGGAGACACTGATATAGACAGACTCGGCTCAGCTGAGCTGAAGCAGAGACTGGAGGCGACCAAAAGCCAAGTGAATGACAAGAGGCAGAGCCTGCAGAATCTCAGGGACAACATGAACAACCCAGCTGGCCACAAAAAGAAGTAGGTGGACGTCCCTGTTACTTAGTAGCGTGTACAACAAAAAAATGCATTTGACCTCTTCTAAAATGTGCCCTCTTGCCTTTCAGACAGTTGGAGGTTCATCTTTTGGAAAAAATGAAGCTGAACTGCCAAGTATTTAAGGAGGAAATTTCCATGGTGCATCTAAACCGACAGGTGACTCACCTGCAAAAAGCTCTGCACGACATTAAGGTACAGACAATCGAAGTGCAGCCACTGAGAGTTTCATTGTCATTTTATTGGCGCTACTGCAGAACTAAACGGACAAGCTGATGGTCTGCTGCTCAGTAAGCGGAGTATAATCAACAGCATGTGAAACACGGTTGCACCGAAATGTGGGAAAGCTGTTTGGTCTGAGTCAGAGAATGTTTTGACTGCTAAAAATAGACAATGAGAAACTGAGATTTGCGCCGAAACAGCATGACTTATTCGCAGAAGCATGTGTGGCATGGGACACTAACATGCTACTTAAGGAAAACACTAGTTGGTGTTTTTGAAAGACAGCAAATGCTGTTTTGCATTTGTCTTTCACCATATCAGAACAACTTAGAAACAGTATAACATTTTTTCCCACCCGTAAAAGCCACAGACGTAAAGGACAAAATGTTTGTTGGTGTGATTGTCCAGTGGTTCCTTCCTGACATGGGACGCCATCATTGCACGCTCAGTCTTTGATCTTCTCTCCACTGTTCTCCCTGATTGACATCACAATGCGCCTTTCAGTCGACTCTGTTCCGCTAAGCTGTGCAGTTAGCCCGTTGTGAGAGTGGCTATACAAGGCTGAGCGAAGTCCTTTGGGTGAACACGCATTTTTGTTTCTGAGAAAATGATGTTTAGCACTGACATCCGAGAGCCTGTGACCATACCAACAATGGAATGTGTGTGACAAAAGCCACTGGGAGAGTGCAATGGAGAAATAGGCCAGGGTGTGTAAAACTATCTGCATCTATCCCCGGAGGAGACCACTTCTTTTTTAATGTGGCTCTTTTATCCCGCTGGAGAAGCCCTAACGAGGTGCCATGAAAGGACACACGCGGCTTCGGCTTTGAAAGGTGCCCCGTGTCACGTTGCCGCCCCAGGGCCACGCTTTTTTAGGTGCTGAGTTTGTGGGAAAAGCAGCAGCGCTAATGTTTATCATATGATCTAATCAGAGTTAACACACGGGTCAGAGCTGAGGAGCAGCCTGGGAACTGATGGAGCTGTTGCTCTAATAAGGAGCAGACCGCCCTGTGTTTGGTCTCGTAGGCTGCCCCGCATTACAGACAATAAGGAAATATTTCATCATCGGCAGTCTAATCTCCTGGATCTACTGCAACTGAAGAGCAACAATAAAGCAGCTGAGGAGGAGGAAGGCTAAAGAGGGAGAGATTGGAGGGAGGAGGGAAAGGACAACAAATGGCGGAAATTATTTTAAATAAGCAGTTCAGCTTGGACAACCCCAAAACTTCACTCAGACTATGAAAGGGGGGAAATTGGGAGAATTATTGTTTCACCCACTCTTCAGTCTCATATGTTTTTTTGCGGATAGATGGTGGTTTGAGAAAAATCTGCCCACTCTTTGTTGTGGCATGTTCCTGAGTTTATGAAAACGATAGGCTGTCTCCAGTTCTTACTTAGAAACACTCACGATATGAGTTGCTGTCGATGAGTGTGGGTACATTGTCTCCCATTACTCCGTCCTCCATTTTTTCCCCTAAGGTTGATGGTGTTAATGATCTGCACTGTTAGAGCAGCCAAGGCATCCACAGCCATAATGGCAGCACTGACTGTAGAACAACTAACACCCATCATTGTCAGTGAAACACAATCCCCCTCCATTTAGCATCTCTGATGTCTGGACTGTCAGAGAATAATTTCTCACACTGGGTGAAACAAAATCCCCTCACAGATCATGCTGTATTTTTCCATGATGGAGCAAAAATATTCCCTGTCACAAGTTTGCAAAGGGGGAAGTAACTAAACGTATGTTTGCATGAATTCTATTATTATATTATTATTATTTGTGGTCTGTAGTAGCAGTGGTTTAATTGCCTACAATCAGTTCACCGGAATGTGTCCTGTGTCTGGGCCAGGTAGGGCAGGATTTGATTGGATCTTTTGGATAAACAAGATGAAGAAGATTGAGAAGATGAGAAGATTCCTTGTGTTCCTGGCGTATGTCCAACATTGAAGCAAACTAAAAGAGAAAATGATGTGTTTTATAATTGGTTTCTCAAGGGGCTTCGGCTGCGTTTCCGTAGATATATCCTGTCTGGCCCACTTGTCTGAGCAGACCGAAGCCTTAGCTTTGACCCCTGACCCTGGCAAGGCAACATCTATTGCTGCAAGGCATTCACATGCCATTCAGGGAAAGGGGGAGTATGCCAAGAGGCAGGATAAGGGAGCACTGGAATTCAGTGGTCAGATTCACAAGTTATTTCTGATCCCTGCAAGCTACTTGTGGTGTGATCTCTTCCAAAGCTAATCATTGCATCTTGGTGGTCTCCTGGCTTTGATGCTGCCGCAGTCTTATCTCTAGAGGGTCAGCAATATATGCTTAAAGAATCTGGTTAAATGTTTATCGTAAGCTCAAGCTTCTTCTTATTTTTTTTAAATAAATGGACAAATGAGTAAACATTTTTATTTCGGCTAGGTTTATCTAACTATAAATTATTATTATATGCATATTGTCTGAAATATTTCTCTGCTAAATGTGTGAAAGTTTCCTTGCTGTTTCTACTTTTAGGAGAAAGCTCGAAAAAACAGTGTGGCCATCAGTAGCCTGAGCCAGCTGGTGTCATCTCGCTCTCCAGCCATGTTGGTGGTTGTGCAGGAGAACCAGGGCCCTGATGGCCGTTACGGGTTTGCATGCAGCTACAGAGAAGACAGCGGACTAGTGGTGGTAAAGGTGGACAACACACACCTTTGCATAGATGACAGGTAACGCACAAACACATACAGAACAAAATTACGCCAATTATTCTACCTAAGCTTCATGTCAAAACTGTGTTCACAGAGAGCTTGGTCAGTGAGACCAGCATCTAGTGTCACACATCCCACCCAGTTCTTTCAGTGCTCTATTTATCCAAGCTTGGAATTTATGGAAACCAAAAGACATTGGCCCCGAAACAAGCAAACACTGTAATGCAAGAAAATGATAACAAGCCACACTTTCTCTCTCTCTCTTTCACTCACACGCAGACACACACACACACAGCCTCATTGTGCGTGTTTACTTATTATATCTGTGCCAATAATTTGCTATTTGTCAATTTTATCTAAGTGGTTATAAGCAAAAACCTTTACATAAAATTATTTGTGGCTCCACATAAAGTGGTGTTTTAGTATTTAATGCGTTGCGATACGTGAATTCTTTGATCATAGTTGTTGCTTGTTAAGTTAGTTTTCGACAAGAATGACGGCAAATAACGTGTGAAGAAAATGTTTCCCCTTTGCAGTCATGAGGGTGGAGGTTTAATGCATTCCTTACATAATGTGTGTGTATTTTTACGTGTGTGTGCATGCGTTCGTGTGTACTTGGTTTCACAGAGTGGTTGAGGTGAATGGTGTGCCAGTGGTCAACTTCACAGAGGAAGAACTGACTGACCTCCTTCAGCAGGGACCCAGTGCTGAAATTGTTGTCCTACGTCAGCCCTCATCCCCACCGTCCTGCCAGCAGCACCTGGTCGACCCAGATCCAAAGCAAACTGTCTGCCTAGACAGTGATGTGGTCACCATGGAAACCCCTCCACAACGGAAGGTGATAACAATCTGATGGAGAGAAAAGTGACAACTACTGAGAATGAGAAAAGAAAAAAAATATAATTTTCTGAAACCTTTTTTAAACTGTCTAGAAAAAGATCTATGATGTATAATGGCATATTATCTTCCATTAGTTATTTACCTCCATATGTGAACTGGTTTATTGCAGTGATAACATGTTCTACATAGATTGTTGCCAAATGCCTTTTAGTTAGGAATGTCGAACTGTAAAATGCCTGTGTTTTTGTGGTTTCTATTTGACTCTTTTCTTTTGCACATAAGCTTCTCCACATGTCCATCACTTTGTTCTTGGTACATAGCACTGTATGATTCATATTGTTTTAATGCATGTAAATGTTTTTTGTGGGGAAACAAAAAGAAAGAACTGCGTCTACTGCTACACTTTAGGATCTATGCTTGCTTTACATCATAATGACAAGAGGGAAACATGAAATGGAAAAATGAAAAACACAGAGGCAAATGGAGCTTTGCTCCAATGGATATGCTTCAACTATTTAAACGCATCAACAGAACTGGGTGAATGTATGTACAGTGGAGTAAAAAACTACAAGCTTTGGATCCTGTTTGCAAGATTTCTCTTTGCAGCTTAGACACTAAGCTGGTCTGGACCAGTGTTTGGCGACAAATATTTAAAAAAAAAAAAGACTCATGTCTCCTCTTTGTATGTTGTAATGTAATCCACTGTGCTGCAGGAATAAACCCTTGGGCCCGGAAATGTCTCATTTCTCAGCCTTGTTCTCCCTCATTAAGTGGCAGTGGATCATGTAAGACTGACAGAAAAAACAGGCCAAATGCTACCTAACCCTGACCCAGACCCACAAGGTCCAAAGAGCCTGAGAGGAGACGTGATGAGACCAGTTTCACTTGACAGTTGATGGGAAAGGTCACGGATCAGTCAACCAGTACGAGATGAGAGAGATGGTGTTTGGAATGGAGAACTGGATGCAGACAATATGAAACTGAAGTTAGCCACGCCACAACATTTTCACTTCCGATGACACATGAAACGCCACACCTCAGGAAGTGCAACAATACAGCACAACATTGTCCAAAACCACAAACTGAGACATCAGCAGCTTCAAGGGGCTGAGGGGAAATACAGAGGAGACACTGAGGAAAACGAGACAGAGAGATATTTACGATGACGATCATGTTCACTGTCAGAACGACCATGCAGCAGGGACTGAGGTCAGCCTGGGCTATTCTTTCACGCAGTGCAGAGAGACAGGCAGAGAAATCCACTGCTCAGTCGAGTCAAGCCACACGGAGGCAGAAGGCAGAGGAGAGTATGTGTCATGGCTGCCGTTATGGAAATAAATTAACACTGGAGAAAATGAGACAAAATCCTATAAACACTGCAGCTGGCGAGAGTAGAAAGACACGGTGGGATTCCCGGTTACCAACACACCCCAGAACACACACCAACAGGCTTTGATACTCCAGCTATAAACCACTGCAAGTTGTCAATCTGAAAAGCAGAAGGAATCCGTCGGGGTGAGTAATTGAAGTGACACCATGAAACCCTTCAAAGCGTTTCGAAGATGCTGTCAAGTCGAGAGAAGCCAACACGTCACTGTACAATGCGTTAGTCAGGAACATCTGCGGGGAGTTGAACTGTACCCTGACCTCCCCCCTGTGTATTCAGGGCTCAGGACTCAGGCTGTACCTGACACGTCGTGGCACAGAGAAACCTGCACTGCATCTGGTTTGCCTTAGCAGCCTGAGTGAAGCTCCGCGCAGCACTGACTGATAAGCTCTGAGAGCGGCCCGGTGTGGCCGCGTTTCTCCCTTTATCCTGTGAGCCCCAGCTTCTCGCTCCTCAGCCACCCCCCCCAACCCTTCCCACCCTCCCATCCCATTCAACCCTCTAACCGCCCCATGACATTTAAGGGTGCCTGGCATCCGTTTGAAGTGGGAGAGGGGGCATTAGTTCTGATTTCCTGCCCCGAATCCCACACAAACCAATAAAATGCCTTCTGTGGCCGCGTTTCTCCCTTTATCCTGTGAGCCCCAGCTTCTCGCTCCTCAGCCACCCCCCCCAACCCTTCCCACCCTCCCATCCCATTCAACCCTCTAACCGCCCCATGACATTTAAGGGTGCCTGGCATCCGTTTGAAGTGGGAGAGGGGGCATTAGTTCTGATTTCCTGCCCCGAATCCCACACAAACCAATAAAATGCCTTCAGGTCTGAAGCAAACCAAAGGAATTCCTGTCCACTAAATGTTAAACAAACAAGGCTGGCATTTAGCCCTATACTTAACCGTACAGACTATGAACTAAATGGTATCTGTTTTAATAATAATCCATTTGTGTGTTAGTGACCGTCTCTTCGACTCTAAATTACACTTGAGAAATATATATATCCACATATATGTAATTTGTCTCAGATATGTATTTTCATGTAGCTCTGTGCTGTAAAGCATTATGTACCTTACACAGCCCCACACCCTCTACTCGCTTATATTTCAGTAATCACTCAGCAGCAGTGAGGGCCAGGAAGGTCAGCGTTAAATCTCAGGGGCTTGTGATTTCATTTTGCTGAGGTGGAAATGGGACTTCTGTCTTTTCTTCTGGCAAATCTCACTCTAAGTAGCAGCACTAGGCACTTGAGAAAGTCCCCAGAGATATTTACGTGTTGACCCCCTCCTGGTCAACACTGCTGTGTTATTTGACCTTTGTCCCCAGTATTTTCTCTGTGCAACCACTGGCAGGTTGGACAAGCTGAGGAGGGGCTGCCATCTACTGGCAGCCCGGCAATCTTCACACCATTTTCTTGTATATGTGCACAGATTGAAATGCCTCTTGGGGTTGATAATGAAGTGATTCTGATTAGATCCTATTCTTCATTGCAGGCAATGTATAGAAGTTATCTTCCATGTCAAGGCTGGAAAAATCACAAGCTCTGTGGTAGATCTATCTAATTAGTTAGCAAGGCACACACAGACACACACATTTCCATTTTCCAGGTGCATAGTCCTGTGGCCCCAATTTCTGCCTTCAAATTCTGAACTAACTACATGAAAAATATGTCTAGAAATGTGCTCATTATCAGGTACAGCGTAATTATGCTATTTTTTGTGTAATTAACATGACAATAAATAATTTTTTAGCAATCTCAAATTTTGATATGAAACATCTTTGTGGATGAAAAAGCCCCAGATGTCCAAACAGTAGTCAGCGCTTTAAAATTGGATTGTTGAAATTGCATTATCAAAGTTATTATGTTTTCCAACTGCAATCCTGCAATACACAAATGGCTAGTCAGTAAATGTCACTTACGCTCACACTAATTTGCAATGTCACATAGTCAGATTAAAAATAAAATTGGAAGAACATGCCTGATTGATGACCACATATGGAGGTTAACATGAGTTCAACTACCCCAAATGAATGTATAGTGGAGCGATCTGACGTGGGGCTGCTTTTTGAAAGCAACTGAGAGACGTAACACTTGCCATGTCGCCGCTATGTTCAATTAAAAGTCCAATGAAAGGCTATTAGGATTAAATCGGAGGTGTGCTGTGGATGAGTTTAATATATGGGCGAAATTGCCTTGCCAGCAGGCAGAGATTGAGAAAGGTCAGCATAAGGTATAAGTCATTTTCCAATCCATGCTGTCTGAAATATCAAGAGCATAATGGCCCGTATCTCTGTCCAATAAAGGGTTTAATTAAAGCAAGATGAAAATGGTGATTAGGTGAGTCAATGTGGAACACAATCAGCACCTGGCACAATTTTTATTGTGTACAAGCACAGTGCAGATTACAAAAAAATCCATCAGAAAAAGAAAATAAAAAGATCAAATAATATAATAAGGTCAATAACATGTCAAAAGGGTTTTAAGCCTCCGATAATCCTCGACTTTCTCTCCTTTTTTGATGTCGGATGTCGGATTTACTTAGAAAATAAAGAGAAAAATGGTCCCAGATCATGAACAGTGATTAGGAGTTTATTTTTAAACCTCTGGTCAATTTTTGGATTCGGCTTGTTTAGAGAGGAAAGACCAGAGAAGAAGAGTCTGATAAAGGTATAAGCACACAGAGAAATGTGCGATGAAGTGCAACCTCTGACATACACACAGGCAAATGAGCCAATTATTTAAAACCTGACATGAAAATCATTCTTTCGCCATACAGCTCTCTCCCATGAACCATCTGCTATTACTCTCTAGATGGCAGTATAAGACTCAGTATTCTCCCTGTTGGCTACGCTGCACCGTCTCTCAATGAAACCCAACACACACACAAAAAAATCTACACATAAGAGACTGCCAAGCACTTCCACTGCTCCGGCTGATTATTTGCTCCTCAGTGGTATGGAAAGTAGGCCAAGGCACTGCTGATTCTGATTTGCAAAAAGGCTCTGTCTAACATAAGCAACAGACGCAAACAATGCAGTGTCGATGTGTTTCATCCTGTTATGTTCCGGTGTTTCCTGTTTCCATCTCCAGCCTGATCAGGTGATTGACAAGCACCTGTGCTGGCTCGTTGGTTGAGCGTGTATAGACAGGCCCATTGTTTTGTTCTCTCTCTCTATCCACCCTTCTGCAGCAGCACCTTATCGCCACTTAGTATCTGTGTGTCATTCATTGGTCACGTTCAACAAACTGCAGTGCAGTTAATGTCGATTAATGTGTCCATTGTTATGTTTGGTGATCTTGTACAACAAAACACATGTCAGCAACATGTGAATGCAGATTATTATAGTTGTGTGTTTGCAAGGGAAAAAAGATTGAATGTTTTCTTTCATTGTAAATGTCCCCGTACTCATGCTCAACTAATTGATTCTGGAGACACTGCCAGCCAATGAAGCAGCTAAATAGTACAGCTAATTCTGTTTGCCCCATGTTTGACAACATATTCCATATTATGAACATCTAAATTGGCAGTATGAAGTAGATGTAAAGCGGCAGATGTAAAGTTGTCCTGGAAGAAACGGCCAGCTGTTTGTTGCTATAAAACACGCGATGCATGAAAGAATAAATAAAAGCATAATTTGCTGCTTGAACATGAAAATGTGGCGATGTCACTTTATAACACCCAGCTCTGCTTGTTTTAAACCCGTTATTTTAAATATCACATCCCATTTACTAGACTGCACACTACACCGTAATTTGTGAGAACTCATTATACATAGTTCCACTGAGACATAAGCAAACAACGTGCAATGGCAGGGTCATGTGTAATAATATGCGCATATGTATGTACGCACATACAACACGCACACAGATACAAAAAAGGGTCTCGGAGAGACTGGCTGGTGGCGAGTGAACAAGCCAGAGGAGAAAGAAGAAACACACTGGGGGAATGATGAGAGGAAATGATGCGCGTGATGACTGCTGAATGGTCGACCAGTGGGACAGACCCTGTCAGACAGTCTGCTGAAACGCTGGAAGACAGGGAGCGCTGACTGCAGAGAGGACACGGGAAAGACTCAGACCGTGAGAAAGCAGGAGAAAAATCATGATCAGTGTCAAAATACTATTACCCCATGACAGCTGATGTTCTTCCTGTCTTCCTGCTTCATGACCACTAAACTTCTGTGTGATTGTGCTGCAGCACACAGCCATAGTCGACATGTAGACCATTCCCAGCTTGAAGGGCTCAGATACAGAAAAGCAGGCCAGCGGCATGTTTTATTCAGCTCTTATTACATAAATTGCGTGCTGCTGTTCTGATTCGTCCTTTAACATGAGTATTTCTGAAGCCCAGAAATGTCGAAGGCTCCTGGTGCTTTATCGAGCGTCTTTTGCTCCTCTTGTCTTCAAGCTTTTCATCTGCAGCGCGGGCCCTCACACAGAAACAATGATGACCCAGTTCTGAGTTTGTCTCTGTCTTACAGCCAGTTCTCTTCTGTCCTAATCACAGTCCCCCAGCTCCAAGAGCTGCTGCGCTACCAAGACAGTGGGGAGAGGGGGGGGTAACGGCGAGGGGAGATAAAAAGAGAGAGACGGAGACGTGGAAAGAGAGTCAGCATGAGACGGAGGAAAGTGAGCTAATTTCTAAGGAAGAGAAAGCAAAAGGATGACAAAATATAAAGATGGATAGATAGTCTAGTTTCACATACACAGAGAGAAAGAGAGCGAGAGATGCAGAGAAGGTTAAACCACAGCACCTCCTTTGATTTGTTCCCTATAGGGAGCACATCTAAAGGCAGGACTGATTCCCTGACAGGTTGTAGGAGAAGGGAAATGGAGTCCTGATGCACTGCGCTTCTTCATCTGCACAGATGTCTCTGGAGATGCAGGAAATCAGGTCATTGTGATCATCGTCAGGTGTAAATATAAATTGGTGGCTGGGTTGGGGAACTCTGTTGTGCTCATGTAATATGTGATATGGAACCACACATTTCCATTTGTATACCTGAATATTAGATTTTTTGAAAAATGCACGTACAGACTCAGATTGTGTTTTTTATGGGGAGCTGATCTTTTGAAAAATAAAAAGATGTGATATTAAAGGTTATTTAAGGACATTATCTTGCAGTGACTTTACTAAATGTTCCTAGAAGCATTTAGAGGGGGAAAAGAAAAAGCAGTTTCACAGTGTTTATCTTTATAATCTGCACAGACGGGTTATACATATTGTAGTAAAGCTTTGCTAATTTTACTGATATTTATTCCAAGATGTGCCTGCGTGCAGCTGAACATGGAGCTGAACATGGAGCTGAACATGGAGCTGAACATGGAGCGGCGCAGGAACACACTTCCGTCTCTCTCTCAGAACTGCAGTCACTATAAGTTATGGCATTTTGTTTTGTTGCCATTTTGTCTTACAACTAAAAGAAATAGAACAAATACTTCAACATTTTGGAAAATGTACTTTCCTAAAGTATTTGCTGCTAACTTGCCACACCATAATTCTCTGGACACAGACTAAATAGCCATTTCCCCCAATAGCTTCAGCCGGAGTGCCAATATTTCAAATCAGAGAATAAACAGTGAAAGGTCCTCATAATACAAAGACTCTCCTTTAACCCATGTAAATGGACAAGCGGGAGCTGCATCTTGTGTGTACCTTGTGAGATGCAGGTAAAGTGTGCAGAGTTTGGGGGTGAATTTAAAGGATTGCAGAGGTAAAAAAAAAGCACTGGCACTCTGCACCAGTGACTTAATGTTGATGTCCTTCAGGTCTACTGTCAGTGATACAAGGGGACAGGAGAGTAAACACTGGACCAATTGTGCATCCAGCCAGAAAACATCTCCCTCTCCTGAACACCCTTGTCACCGGGGTTAGTGCCAGCTGGGGACTGTAGAGATGGATTTGACCTTGCCTGTCTCCACATGTATGGCATTGTAATCATCTAAAGGATGATACCAGATGATGATAGAGAAAACGCGGTTTACTGGGAAAAAAATGATTTCACTCCTCCTGCACAGCCCTCCCATCATTATTACATGTAATAATACCAGACAGGATGGTTGAAGTCAGTATGAACCATACACTGCCTGACTGTCGCCTGCGTGCCTGGGGGAGGGGAGGTGTGATTGAGATAAATTCGATGGTCAAGCGTGCCAAAGCTGGAGGGGCACATAGTTGGCATTGTGCTTCCACCGAGATGGTACGGTGATGGGGGGGATTCCTTGCCCGGCAGTGTCTGTAGGAGCAAAGGGGCCACATCTCAATGATTCCTAATCTGCCTGTGTTATGCAAAGACATGCATCCTTGAGGGAGCACAGGTTTCAGCTCAAAGTCACACAAGGCTGGAGATTTAGCAGGGCCAATAAGGAGATAACCAGCTACATGTCCTGGATGACACACAGCACTGCATCCACATAAATTAGTTTGAACAGATATGTTTATGTTGGCTGAAATCGCTTCGCCTTATTAGCAAATCAATACCACATGATTCATTTTATTCTGACGCTGTGGAAATTGACATTTACACCATCAGATTTATGGCAATAAGTATAGAAATGACAGTCTTAAACACGTGCTTTATAGGCTCATAAATATAGACATGTGCACTATGTTTGTGTGTTTGTGTTATCTGCGCGTTAAACTGCGTGCGTTTCGATTTCCTGCAGTGTGACATATATCTCTGACGTGAGGAGATGAATTACACCCTCAGCTCATTTCCTCCTCCTCCTCCCCAACCTTTACACAAGGTGACCTTGCATGTAACGTCATTTACAAGTGAATGACATGTTTGCTGTGCATGGGGCTGCCAAGCCGCATACACTGATTCTTTTCTTTCTACCATGAGACAACAAGCCAGTATGGGCTGATAAACAAATTGGTCATTTCAGTGTTGTCACCAATGACCGACTCCTGCTTCCTGTAGACTGTGAGCTGTCAATTGCGGATTTAAACACTGGTACCTGGCTGTTGATTGCATGTGAAATGCCATTATACAAGGGCTGGATGCAGCCTTTAAGCCCTAACTGGACCGCCCTGACTTCTCCTGCGGTCTAAATCACTGCCTGTATTGGCCACACATCGTCACCCTGTCCCCATGCTTCAACAACCAGTGGCTGATGATGTAAAATATTGATTTGCATGTCCACCCATATCACCACGCCTCAGCTTTGCTGTCAAGTTCATTTAGAAGAAGCCTCTTTAATGCCAAGCATGTGGCTGTAGCCAGAGCAGAGGTGGAGACGAAGGGAGGGAGGGAAAGTCCCTCAGGGAAGAAAACACAATTCACACAACACTGCAAAAAAAAGAAAAGAAAAAAAAAGCATAATGCTGTGTACAGAGCCTCATAAGCCACCTTGGTTTGAAATGGCCGATACTCTCATTGCACTTGTGTAAGTAAGATATCTGGGGCATAAACCTGCAGTTATTCATGCAAAGGGAATAAGTCGCTTGGTGCATCAAATGAGGTTGTACACTATATTTTCCAATTAGTCATTTCAGCATGGATACACTCTTCTGCTTCATATAAACAGCCAACAGCCTTGCCTGAACTTAGACAGAGAGGGGGGGAGAGAGAGAGAGAGAGAGAGAGAGAGAGAGAGAGAGAGCGACACGCATAAATGAATCCATGCGGGCACAAACACTCAGAGGGGGAGAAAGTCTGCTTTATGAGTTGCTTTAGAGACAGAGTGGCCTTTGCAGGAAACAGGAGGTAGAAGGTTACCCTCTGATGACAGAGTGAGGGTCAGTGTTGTCCTCGCTGCAGTGGGCAATAGACAGATTTGAGGTCAGAAACTAATGCCACGGGAGACCACGTGACAGATAATGAAGTGACCTTTTCATGCACATGATCTACATGACGTATTGATGTGAACGCCCTGACTAGAAAGCCCCCTTTCGTCGTCTTCCAAACAGCCAGGTTTCAATGGCCGAGCTCTGCAGCCCAGGCTGAAAACACTGTGACTGCGAAAGTTTGCTGTTGATGCTCGATGGGTTTGTTTTTCTTTTTTTTTTCCTCCCTCAGTGAATTTTCAAAGTTGCCTCAGTCAAGGCAGTGTCAGTTCATCATGAAACGAGAGAATCCGGTGACCTTTCTTCTCACTGCCATGGTCCATGACATCATCTGAGTGGCGAAGAAGACAAAATCAACAGAGTCAACAGAGGGAGAAAAACAAGGTGGAGGAGTGGAGGGCTCAGAGAGAGGCGGAAAAAAAAAGAAGACAGACAGAGAGAGAGACAGACAGGGGTTGGAGACGGAGTGAAGGAGAAAGGCCACATCGGCATCAGCGAGTCAAAGACTCAAAGAGTCACCTTGTGTCGATATTCTGGCACTTGAAAAACACAGCAGCAGTACATGAAAGAAAGGCATTGCCTTCTCTGTGGTAGCCGGAGGGACACAGAGAGCAGGAGTCACAATATACACTTAACTGGGAGTGGCCGATTCCACACCCAGCCGTGCAGGAACAGATATTACAGGCAGCATTGTGGTCAGACTGATTAGGGCAGCAGAGGAAAAGGGAGTGGATGAGGGAATGAGCCAACAAGGCTCTACATCCATTGAACTCTCAGAGTGAGATCCAAAGTGCATATTGTTAAAATGTGATTAGCTCAGTCTGTGTCCCACTTCTGAAGATTTGCATCCTCCTCTCTAAAACCGTGTTTATTTATTTATTTTCACGGAAAATATAGGTCACGCATTCAAACAGACCATACATTTTTAATACCTCCGCGGCTTTAATTCAAATGTCTGCAAGCGGCCCCCGTGAGGCAATCCGCTGCAGACGCTGAGTCGGAATTATGCACAAACAGCACACACACTGCACAGCAGCGCAGGGTGTGTTTTGAAGAGCCTGAGGTATTCAGAAAACCCCCTTGCCAATAAGTCTGTGGCATAATTACAAACATCCTTTTCCAAATGTGAGCCATGCTGTTTATGACTTATGGCGTTTGTGACTGATGCACCAGCTAGGATTCTGACTCTGCAGTGGTCAGGCTGTGGTTCGGCGCGAGTCATTTTGGATGACACCATCAGACAAAACACAAATATGAATAAATAGAAATCTAAAATGTCAGCTATACCCTACAAAGGTAGGGTATCTATGTCAACCACAAGAATTAGGCAATGGCAAGAAGCATAATTCCTAAACCAGTTCCACGTGTTAGATCAGACAGGATAACAGCTTATGTGTGTAGTCATTCTTTTTTGGAAAACAGAAAGAAAAAGAAAGAAACAGAATTGTTCCTGTGTTTCCACTAGTTCACTTTACATAGACATACATACATACAATACAATAGATGCATCTGATGAATGTGTTCAGAACCCCTGCTGAGAATAAACAAACAGTGGCCTCACCAGATTTCCTCTAGTAAGAAACTGTACAGTAACTGATTCTAGAACCATAAGAATAAAAACACCACTGACATTAAAGACATTAAGAACAGTTTGATTCTTGGTTTATTGCCGTTTGCACATTAGCAGTTTGCTAAATGGTACTGCATTTCAATTACCACTATTTTCCTTTATGATTAAAGCCCATTGCTTTAATTTTCTGAAAAATTACCATTGTCTGCTAAATCAGTTGCCTTTGTTGCACTAGTTTACACCAGTGTCTATTAAAATCATTACTGATTATTTCAAACTGCAAATGAAGGCTTTATCATTGGGCAATGCATCGAAGCAGTAAAATCCAATACATTATATTATATAATGGTGATATGTACATTAACAATTCATCGGGCTTTAGCATCCCTATTTGATGAAGGCACAAATACTTTTTTAAAACCACCATCATGCAACTGCAGCAACACTGTCCCAAATAAAATGTAAACTGCTATTTTATGGTTGATAAGATAAAGTTAGACAGGTTCTGCAGCCTTGTGGAACAATACTATTAAATATTGAATCCATTAAATCTGCAAAATCAATAAATGTCCGCGCTGTCAGCCTGCCAGACCGGAAAAAATTCGTTTTTTATTTCACGCTCTGTCTAAAAATGTAATTGCCAAGAAAACAGAACTTCACCATGGTTAAGTTAAGACACAGGAAACGGTTAGTTTATTTTGACCTTGACTGTGCTCTCTGTCAACTAGTGGTAGCCTTTTGATTATGCAGCATCTATCAGAGAACCCGCAAAAATAAAACCAACCATAACTCCAGAGCACGATTTACTCTACTACTTCTGAGGGAGCAGTATTCTTTAATCGAGTTTTTATCATCAATAGCTAACTAAGCAAGAATGGTATACTAAATGTTGCTTTGTTTTTATGTAAGCAACACATAGTGCAGATTTTGTAAAGAAAAAATCAAGTTTAGCCAGTTGGATTAAGGATTTATCAGGTTCCACTATCATGTCATATCATGTGTTGGCAGGAGCAGCTGGAGAGGACACACCAGGGGGAGGGTGGAGAGGGAGGGAAGGAGGGAGGGAGGGAGAGAGAGAGAGACACACACACACAGACAGCACTGATGAAGGCACAACACTGATGCTTTGTGCAGCCAGTACACTGATTGTGTGTGCACTCAGACTGAAAGAAGAACAGACCACTATCTTGTAAAGCTCAATCGCTGGAGAAGTGCCTTCTCAGTCACTCACCCACAACTGCTTTTAACTTTTATATGCAATTTACACATGAAAGTTACAAGCAACAAAATTGAAGAAGTTCTGTTTGTAGTGTCTTATAAGATTATTCAGGAATATATCACATTTAACATCTTAAAAACCTTGATGAAACATGTTAACAGAATCACTGGTCAGAACAGGGATTAAAAGCAATTGTGGGGCAGAAAGCAGTGAAGGTAAAAGCAGAAGCAGAAAGAACAGTTCATATCGAACCAGGTCTTATTTAAATAGCTGCCAATTAAACGTTATTTTTCATATAATCAGAACTAAATTAATGTCATTAAACCTTATTCTGACTTTTTGTCAGACATTGAAAGTTAAAGTAAAATCAACCGCTATTTTTAATGCGAAATTGAAAAAAATATATGTGTGTATATTATGTTTCATCAGTGCAGTGAGGCAGCAGAACTGAGAAGCAAACCACTGACCATCGGTGGCACACCAGGGACAGCTGGATGTTGTCACGCAGCCATAACGCTGATGGAAATGGGCTGATTGCAGCTCATGGGCCCCTCCCTCCCATAAATCAGCCTCACAGCACTTGGGTGGAATAAAGCAGCGGCAGGCTGCACCACACCTACTGTACAGTACAAGAAACGCTGCAATGTTTGTTGTACTCACTGGGCGGAGAGATGAGAGTAATTAGATCAAGGTGCTTTTAGTGTTGTTGTACTTTGGGAGGTAAAAAAATTCCTGATAGATGTTTTTGGCCTTTCATAATTTGCATTTTCTTAAAAACCTTAAAGATCCAAATGACAACATTTACACACCAATCTGTATGAATTGTATGTGTTTGTGTTTATCACAAATAAATCCTAAAGAGTATGTTATTTAAAACTTGGTGTAAACCTTTTCAGCCTGTAAAAAGAAATGATGGATGAAACTGATGCCAGGAGCAAAGGAAAATAAATAACCATCTTCTACTGTGACAATGTTCGTCTCTTATAATAAGCATGTGCTGTACTTTCTCTGAGCATGGCGAATGTGAGCTGCCAGGCTTCTACACCACCCACACGGGCTGCACCACTGTCAGACAAATCTGAAATTAGAAACCATAACTGTAGCATGCAGCTCTGAAAGCAGTATTGTTCTAATACGGCACCACTGGCTCCTAGTCCAAAAGAAATGAGGATGTTAAGGGTCATAACAGGTTGTTCTGGACACATGCTGGCAGCAGACTTCATTGACAATAGCACGATTCAGAATACGAAGGTTTTACAGACCAAAAATATGACACCCCTTCAGGGATACATCACTTGTTCTCTTGTCTGACTACATTACTTCCAGTCAGGAGTATAAAGGAGGTAGGTGAATGTGCATTAGTACAGTTACTCATATGTCACATGCTTCAGCAGAAAGGTCCAGCTATCTGATAGGTACAGTTCTTGGAGGAGTGAAATTAAAAACGAGCCATAATCCATCATTAGCTGCTGACCTTCTAACCAATTTCACTAAATTAATTGTTGATGCCCAGGGGCCAAGCAGTCGTACTGGCATTGTGCATATATTTTGTATGTTGTTTAATTTGAATGTAAAGGTTGGAAAAAGTCCACACATCTCAACCCCTGTTGTTGTGGGCAGTTGTTGCTTCTTGGGTTAGAAAACAATATGTTTGGAGCAAGATGTCAGGAAAAACATTAACTACAACAACATAAGATGAACAACACACTTAATCATCCTATAGTTACTAGACAAGTGACATTGTTTTAACCTTACACTAACATTTCCCAAATCTGCCCAAATACATTTTTGTGCCTCAACCTAACCTTTTGGTTTGTACTGCTAACCTTTTGGAGTTAGCAGTACAGAAAACATCTAATCTATGATCTAATATATCACCTATTTTAGCATTTAGCACTAAGAACTTGATCTCATTCTGGATAGTTTTAGAAGCCTCTTTTTCAACTCTTCCCTTAACTACTCCTCATCATCCATACACTGTCATTTTATTAAACTAACCAGGGACTGACTGACCATCTGGCATACCAGGCTTTTTCCCGGTGGGCCGACGTACTATTTGTGGCGACAAGAGACCAAAAAGACCAAAAAATGTGTGCGTTATCAAATGTGGAGAGGCCAGTCTGGTCCAAAATGCCAGGGCCCATTTGTTGTCTGCCCCTGAAAGTAACCAACAACTGGACACCTTTTATTTTTGTAAATATGTTTCAATAAAAATAAAAAAATCAGTTAACATCTGTGTGCCTTCTGTTTACATCATTTACCCTGGGTCTTTTTTTTAATTGTCACATAAAGTATGACTCTCAAGGCTGCACTGGTCCTGTTGTCTTAAGTGTCCAATCTTTTGTCTGGGCCAGAAGCAACAAACCAAAAGACACAATAGTGTAACTGCGAGGGAAAAAATAAATGAACAAAAGTTCACTGCCACTGAAATCTTACAGCTTTAATGCGCCAACTGAATCTGTCCTACAGACTATCTGTCAGAGAATATGTTAGAGACAGAGAAAAAACAGAACATGGATGAAATGGATTGAAAATAAACCCGAATATATGGTCAATTTACAATTAATGTGTTGCTTTCTTAAAGGCGCCAGCACATTATAGTGATTAGTGTCATTCTGCTTCTGTTGCTGATAATGAAATTGGAAAAGGTCAGATTTTCGCCCTGTGGGTCTGCAGCGCGACTTTGGAGAAATCATGAGAAATTAGCCGTGAGAAGGTTAAACCTTCCACTCCCACCCCAGCAGTAGGTAATTAGTGTATATGAATAAATCTAGGTGGTCACTGGATTCAAACTGCTGTGAAAAATTTTGATGTTAATACAGTGTCAGAGATTAAACTGAGGGAAGGAGAAGGGAGGAAGTCTGGGGTACAAAGGATTAAGAATCAGCTTTGAAGGGCTTTTCCCATATGCTCTACAGAACCATATCTCACTTTTTGCTTTTCCAGCTTTCTATAGGGACTGTTTTCACTCAGTTCTGAAAACCCAATCTCCTCTCTGACCTTCTCTAGCCCAGCAGTTTCTGTTGATTAACACACATGCACGCGCACACACAAACACACTCGCGCGCACAATTTCACGTTGCAATATGGAATATTGGGGTCACCTGACAGCAGCCACAATGCAACAACCTACACCTTCAGAATGCTAAAGCATCTCAGCGTGAGGCTGAACAGCCAGCAGAGGTCTAGATTTTCAATTGCTTATTGTGTTTGTGAACATGGTATTTATCTCCACCACTGTGAACCCCGTGTTTGTATAAATGTTATAGATATAATCCAGACAGCTGAGCACATCATTATTGTTATCCCATTGCCATTATCCTCCTGCTTTGTTAGGACAGCCAGGAGACGTCCCCTTTCCACAAAAGGACCCTCATTACAAATTATCTTCGTACCTCTTGTCCACCCCTCCACCCCCTGTCATTTCTCCATGCATGTGCCTGGTCAGCACTCTGCTCCTCCGGGGCTCCTTTGTTGCAGCTCGAACACATAAGAAGCCTGTTTAGATGCTCATGTGCGTAATCATCACAAAACAAGGCAGCACAAGTCCTGCGGTAACATGCAGTTCAAAAAACATATAAGCTGGTTATAGCAATCATACAGGAGGGTTTACATTACTATGACAGAGGCGTCTTGTGTAAACAGCAATTTTACACTGTGAGTAGTTCCTGCATCTGCTTGGGATGCAGACATGTTCAGTCACATCGCAGGACGGACCATATGGCCAGGCTTCCCAGCATCAGTGGGACTCCAGCCAACACTGAAACAACCTCGTCAACATCTTGCTTTCCATATTTAAGATACGGTGGAGCATGGTATTGGAGTGCAGGGACAGGCAACCATGTGCCATGTTGGTCTCAGAGCAGGCAGGCAGGTATTACCTCCTAAAGATCAATCAGCTGATGATTTTATATGACAAGCACCCCCTGAAAAGTGTGAAGTTTGGTTTGGATGAAAATCGAACGAATGTGCAGATAAAACTATTTTGACCATATAAAAAAACAACATTTGACAAAAACTGAAATGGGACTGGCAAGAACTTTGAATCAGATTTGCTGAAAGATGAAAAAATTGAATCAGAGTGTGGAAAAGGCCGGATGGCCCCCTGTGTCTGCCCCATCACCCACATCCAGTAGCATCTCCACATGGAGATCTAAGTAAACATAGTGTCAGCCTGACAGCAGAACTCATGTTTTAAGGGTTTCCACTGCAGCAGAGCAGAGTAGCATTGCAGGGCTGTCAATGTTTATGTGGTTCAGCCCATTCCACTTGATTCTGATGAATGATACAAGCTCATAAAAAAGTGCTTATTATTTATTACTTTGGTAAATAAGTTAAAAGGCATCTCCTGCTGCCAAAAGTGATTGTACTTTATCCCACATCGCATATTGATCTTGATGGTGGCAGAAATACAGGATAAGAGAGACCCAAGTATTTCCTGTGTAGGACTCTGTTATCTAATAATACTATTTAGTGAGGGCTTGTAAGTCACCCCGGGCAAAACCAGCACCTAGATTTCTTCAAAGTGCACATTTTGCCTTCAAAACGTCCCATGAGAAATTTCAGTTTTTCCCCATCTCGACCAAGCAATACGCTCCTGCCTATTCCAGAACCTCTCTGAAGTTCAAAAACCAGAAACACAAAATTATTTTC
Source organism: Trinectes maculatus (assembly GCA_016785345.1). Lineage (NCBI taxonomy): Eukaryota > Metazoa > Chordata > Actinopteri > Pleuronectiformes > Achiridae > Trinectes > Trinectes maculatus. Next base: position 727,803 of record JAFBJQ010001037.1, read on the forward strand.
CATTGCCTCGCTGAACTCATCGCAGAGCAGAGCTGCCGGGTTGGTAACAGCAGGTTCTCTGGACACTGTGACCTACCTGTGCCTGTGTGCTAAACCAATGCAAACCAGAATCACAAGCCTCTACGCTGTG